>JBAMJV010008436.1:0-60978 GCA_037951105.1 Echinarachnius parma
TCAGTTTTGTCAGGTCTGGCAAGCCAGACAACCATGCTGCAAGGTGCTTAGATGATACATCACCTAGAGTCGTACACTCCAGTCTGACCTGCTTAACCTGATTGGATTTCAACATTAAAACAAATTAATGAGAACCCAGGTTAGCTTGAAGATAATTATTGCTTACATACTTGTGACGGGAAAGATTATTGACGGAAATAAAAGTAATATTAATGACTTGTTACTTTTGATTGTTAGATATTCTAAATGAACGACATGATGAATGAAATATATTTTCTATAATGCGCATAGATACCCAAACCTTGCTGTAATATGCGCTATAAAAATAGACGAAATGTTTATTATTATTATTATTACTATTATTAGTAGTATTATTAGCTCTTACCTAGATCGGACAGACAAATGTATGAGTCTTAAAGGGACTAAGTAACATTGTCCAAATCCTCAAAATAAAATTTTAATTCTAGCGGTTCCCTCATACCTTGTTGTATTCGTATTAACAATAAAATCATGGTACAGGTTTCGGTTTTTCAAATTTCCCTTTCGTTACAAAGATATGTATGATTGAGGTATTCAGATAAGAAAAACTCCGGGCGAGTTTTTCTTCCGTGTACCAAGTGAGTGCAGCGAGTTACTGAATATCACTTTGCATTTTCGCTCATTACTTGGCCATACAATTTCCATTTGACTTGAAATTTTCACACAATACGCTGTGGACATATGAGATAACAACAATATACATTGCATCTACCATTCATCACTTTTTGCACATGTCAACAAAGTTACTAGATCCCTTTAAGTTGCGCGAAATTTGTGATTATACTGTAAATTATATAATAACATTAATTATGGTAATTAAGACGAATATGGTATTTCTCATCATAAGCATAATCTTAATACAAACAAATAAAAATAAAAATTTCCCTTACATGCGCCGAAATTAACTTCCGCCCATTCGCATTCGAATTGTTGAACATGTTGAAAGCGTTGCTTATAGTGGAGATATTACAAAATGGGAACTTTGCTTTTATTAGTACATAACTTGGTATGGTTACCTAACGCCAAACTCACTTAAAACTTGATTAGAACCCCGTTGCATTCACATTAACTATAGAAGCATGGGCGAATTTACAGTATTCAGAATTAGTATTTCTTTAATGTACTCTATATGATTGAACTATTTGTACTGTATTTGAAAATCTTCCTTGGCGAATTACAGTTGTGTGAAAAGTTATGGCGATGAGTTATTGAAATACTGATTTGTATGTTTGCTCATTGCTCGGTCATATGACAATAATTTATCATGGAATTTTCGCACCACACTCGGTGACATCTCTGATCACAGAATACAAATTTATATTAACTGTTTGTCATTTTTTCACATGTCAACAGAGATACTAAATCATTTTAAAGGATAACTTATCCCGTTCAGAACTGATTGATTCTGGTATAACTTGTTTTAAATACAACTTTTTTACCTCTTACCTAGATCGGACAGACAAATGTATGAGTCTGAAAGGGACTAAGTAACATTGTCCAAATCCTCAAAATAAAATTTTTATTCTAGCGGTTCCCTTATACCTTGTTGTATTCGTATTAACAATAAAATCATGGTACAGGTTTCGGTTTTTCAAATTTCCCTTTCGTTACAAAGATATGTATGATTGAGGTATTCAGATAAGAAAAACTCCGGGCGAGTTTTCCTTCCGTGTACAAAGTGAGTGCAGTGAGTTACTGAATATCACTTTGCATTTTCGCTCATTACTTGGCCATACAATTTCCATTTGACTTGAAATTTTCACACCATACCCTGTGGACATATGAGATAACAACACGTCGATGGGCAATTAAAAGGACAAATTGACGGTATCGATAGCAAAAAACGATACATACTTTTTTTGAAGAAACAACATTTTGGGCAATTATTTTCTTTAAATGCCAAATTCAGTAACTATGTTTAGTGAAAAGGTTAGGTAGGCTTTATAGCTACCAAGTCGTTTAATTTGGCGTATGCTCTGTTCTTTTTAACGGAGTTATTACGCATTTCTTATATTGTCCTTATTACACGCGATATGATGCGCCGATATCGTGCACGCAAAAAGGACAATAATACAATTGCCCTTTTACGCGCATTGATAATGCACAGCCAATGCGCGCGACTTGGCGCGATAATGGGCAACAAAAAGGGCAAATACGCGCACGAGGTGCGCGTTGAGTCGTGTATGCCAAACATGCAAAAGGGTAATTTCGTCGCCGCTTCAATTAAAATTGGCTAAACTTGTGGCCTTACGTATGTGCAGATATTGTAACCAATACTATGTTTTTACGGACAAGTAGTCAAATAACACACTTCATTCGTTATAAGTGTATTTATTCTTATCTAAATAACACCGCTCGGCAGTTCGTGAAAAACATTATTGTCCTTTTTGTTACCCAAATACGCGCAATTATTTCAATTTGTCCTTTTGTTATTTTTGATTTTCTCAAAAAGTAGGGCATATATGGGGATTCTAAATATATCATCGGATAGGTATTAAAGTACTTTATCTGAAAAAAAAAAAAAAAATCAAAAAAAAAATCGATATTTAACGATAATATCGGCCAATGTGCCCTTTTAATTGCCCAGCGGTCATTGCATCTACCATTCATCACTTTTTGCACATGTCAACAAAGTTACTAGATCCCTTTAAGTTGCGCGAAATTTGTGATTATACTGTAAATTATATAATAACATTAATTATGGTGATTAAGATGAATATGGTATTTCTCATCATAAGCATAATCTTAATACAACAAAATAAAAATAACAATTTCCCTTATAAGCGCCGAAATTAACTTCCGCAAATTCGCATTCGACTTGTTGAACATGTTGAAAGCGTTGCTTATAGTGGCGATATTACAAAATGGGAACTTTGCTTTTATTAGTACATAACTTGGTATGGTTACCTAACGCCAAACTCACTTAAAACTTGATTAGAACCCCGTTGCATTCACATTAACTATAGAAGCATGGGCGAATTTACAGTATTCAGAATTAGTATTTCTTTAAAGGGATAGTTGAGTTTTGGTAGAGAGGGCGCTAGACTACTTATTTTTTCGTGAGGTAATGAAAAACTTAGTGTAAAATTTGAAAGAGCATGATATTTAAATAATAAAATCATCTTTGTTTGATCAAAATCGGTTCAGAGACGGCTGAAATATCCATAAATATAACCATTTGTAATAAACCTGGGGCCCCAGGTTTATTAGAGAATTTTGAACAAGCCGTTAAAAATTTAAAAAAATGCTTCCTCTTTTCAAAAAGTTACAAAATAGGTATTAAAATAGTTGTTGGTTATTTCTCTATCTAATCACTATTTCAACAAAGCATCACATGCACAATATTTTATTCAAAATGGTTGAAACCGATAAGTGTTTAGAGAGCGCCCTCTTACGTTTTAACGGCTCTTTTTGAATGATAACATGATCTTTACTACGTCATTTGTAATTTTGTGTTCCTTTCTAGTTATAAATATTAGTTTGTAATGTAATGATGCAGGTTTTGGTAACTAAAATTCAGTTTCACCAAAACTGTACCCTCCTTAATACCAGAACTCAACTATCCCTTTAATGTACTCGATATGATTGAACTATTTGTACAGTATTTGAAAGTCTTCATTGGCGAATTACAGTTGTGTGAAAAGTTATGGCCATGAGTTATCAAAATACTGATTTGTATGTTTGCCCATTGCTCGGTCATATGACATTAATTTATCATGGAATTTTCACACCACACTCGGTGACATCTCTGATCAAAGAATACAAATTTATATTAACTGTTTGTAATTTGTTCACATGTCAACAGAGATACTAAATCAAGGATAACTTATCCCGTTCAGAACTGATTGATTCTGGTATAACTTGTTTTAAATACAACTTTTGAAAGAGAATTAATGATAAAATGGAAATCACATGTTTTTATGAATACATCAGATATTAGTTTGCAGATTTGAGAAAGTCATATGTGACCGTGTGTGATACCTTGGTTTGGGCTGCCTTCCCTGCTGTCATTGCAAATGTGTCAGCAAGTTTCATCTCGCGTAGTGTCAGTTCTGTCAGGTCTGGCAAGCCAGACAACCATGCTGCAAGGTGCTTAGATGATACATCACCTAGAGTCGTATTCTCCAGTGTGACCTGCTTAACCTGATGTGATTTCAACATTAAAACAAAATAATGAGAACCCGGGTTATCTTGAAGATAATTATTGCCTACATGTTTGTGACGGGAAATATTATTGACGGAATACTAGTAATATTGATGACTTGTTAGTTTTGATTGTTAGATATTCTAAATGTACGACATGATGAATGAAATATATTTTCTATAATGCGCATAGATACTCAAACCTTGCTGTAATATGCGCTATAAAGCTAGACGAAATGTTTATAATTATTACTATTAGTAGTACTATTAGCTCTTACCTAGATCGGACAGACAAATGTATGAATCTTAAGTTGCGCGAAATTTGTGATTATACTGTAAATATATATAATAACATTAACCATGGTAATTAAGATGAATATGGTATTTCTCATCATAAGCATATCTTAATACAAAAAATGAAAATAAAAATTTCCCTTACATGCGCCGAAATTAACTTGCGCCCATTCGCATTCGACTTGTTGAACATGTTGAAAGAGTTGCTTATAGTGGCGATATTACAAAATGGGAACTTCGCTTTTAGTAGTACATAACTTGGTATGGTTACCTTACACCAAGCTCACTTAAAACTTGATTAGAACCCCGTTGCATTCACATTAACTATAGAAGCATGGGCGAATTTACAGTATTCAGAATTAGTATTTCGTTAATGTACTCTATATTATTGAACTATTTGTACTGTATTGGAAATGCTTCCTTGGCGAAGTACAGTTGTGTGAAAAGTTATGGTGATGAGTTATCAAAATACTGATTTGTATGTTTGCCCATTGCTCGGTCATATGACATTAATTTTTCATGGAATTTTCACACCACACTCGGTGGACATGTCTAATCACAGAATACAAATTTATATTAACTGTTTGTCATTTGTTCACATGTCAACAGAGATACTAAATCATTTTAAAGGATAACTTAACTCGTTCAGAACTGATTGATTCTGTTATAACTTGTTTTAAATACAACTTTTCAAAGAGAATTAATGATAAAATGGAAATCACATTTTCATGTATACACCAGATAATAGTTTGCAGATTTGAGAAAGTCATATGTGACCGTGTGTGATACCTTGGTTTGGGCTGCCTTCCCTGCTGTCATTGCAAATGTGTCAGCGAGTTTCATCTTCTCTAGTGTCAGTTCTGTCAGGTCTGGCAAGCCAGACAACCATGCTGCAAGGTGCTTAGATGATGCATCACCTAGAGTCGTACTCACCAGTGTGACCTGCTTAACCTGATGTGATTTCAACATTAAAACAAAATAATGAGAACCCGGGTTATCTTGAAGATAATTATTGCCTACATGTTTGTGACGGGAAAGATTATTGACGGAAATATTAGTAATATTGATGACTTGTTACTTTTGATTGTTAGATATTCTAAATGTACGACATGATGAATGAAATATATTTTCTATATGCGCATAGATACCCAAACCTTGCTGTCATATGCGCTATATAACTAGACGAACTGTTTATTATTATCATTACTATTATTATTATTATAATTATTAGCTCTTATCCAGATCAGCTAGACAAATATAAGAGTGTTAACTTGCGCGAAATTTGTGATTACACTGCAAATATATATAATAACATTAATCATGGTAATTAAGATGAATATGGTATTACTCATCATAGGCATAATCTTAATTTTAAAAAATAAAACACATTTCCCTTACAAGCGCCGAAATTAACCTCCGCCCATTCGCATTCGACTTGTTGAACATATTGAAACCGTTGCTTATAGTGGCGATATTACAAAATGGGAACTTCGCTTTTATTAGTACATAACTTGGTATGGTTACCTAACACCAATTTCACTTTCAACTTGATAAGAACTCCAGCCGTTCTCACATACCTTGTATTATTCACATTAAGTATAGAGGCATGGGCGAATTTACGGTATTCCGAATTAGTCTTTCGTAAAATATACATGTACTCTATATGACTGAACTATTTGTACTGTATTTGAAAGTCTTCCTTGGCGAATTACAGTTGTGTGAAAAGTTATGGCGATGAGTTATCAAAATACTGATTTGTATGTTTGCCCATTGCTCGGTCATATGACATTAATTTACCATGGAATTTTCACACCACAGTTGGTAGACCTCTCTGATCACAGAATACAAATTTATATTAACTGTTTGTCATTTTTTCACATGTCATCAGAGATGCTAAATCATTTTAAAGAATACCTTCAGAACTAATTGCTTCTGGTATAACTTGTTTAAAATACAACTTTTCAAACAGAATTAATGATAAAATGGAAATTACATTTTACATGTATACTTCAGATATTAGTTTGCAGATATGAGAAAGTCATATGTGAACGTGTGTGATACCTTGGTTTGGGCTGCCTTCCCTGCTGTCATTGCAAATGTGTCAGCGAGTTTCATATAACGTAGTGACAGTTCTGTCAGGTCTGGCAAGCCAGACAACCATGCTGCAAGGTGCTTAGATGATGCATCACCTAGAGTCGTACTCACCAGTGTGACCTGCTTAACCTGATGTGATTTCAACATTAAAACAAATTAATGAGAACCCGGGTTAGATTGAAGAGAATTATTGCCTACATGTTTGTGACGGAAATATTATTGACGGAAATAAAAGTAATATTGATGACTTGTTACTTTTGATGAATGAAATTATGATTTATATAAGCGCATAGATACCCAAACCTCGCTGTATTATGCGCTATATAACTAGACGAAATGTTTATTATTATTATCATTACTAGTATTAGTAGTATTATTAGCTCTTACCCAGATCGGCCAGACAAATGTATGAGTGTTAACCTGCGCGAAATTTGTGATTTCACTGCAAATATATATAATAACATTTATAATAGTAATTATAATCAATATGGTAATACTCATCATGATCATACTCTGAATTATAGTAATATTAGTATGAATACTAATAATAATCGTAATAATACAATGATTATAACTATGATGATAATGATGTATAAAATTGTGGTACATTTAATATGTTGTATCCAATCCAGTTGGTAATACTATCAGTGATTTTTTCAGATATTTTCGCCTCTAATTCTGGAAACAATTCTTTTTCGAGGTTTCGTTTCCGTGTTGATAAGAATGAAGAAAATTGTAAGTTTTCCTGTGATAAAAGCCACAGACTCAAGGAAGCGAACTTCAAAGTCCATGGTTGCTATGGATTGTGTAATTCTATGATATTCAATTCTGCCACGGAAACAACACATTTCCCTTGCAAGAGCCGAAGTTAACTTCCGCCCATTCGAATTCGGCTTGTTGAACATATTGAAAGCGTTGCTTATAGTGACAATATTACAAAATGGGAACTTCGCTTTGATTTATACATAACTTGGTATGGTTACCTAACACCAATCTCACTTTAAACTTGATAAGAACTCCTGCCGTTCTCACATACCTCGTTGCATTCATATTAACTGTAGAGGCATGGTCAAATTTACGGAATTCCGAATTAGTCCTTCGTTAATATATACATGAACTATATATGATTGAACTATTAGTACTGTATTTGAAAGTCTTCCTTGGCGAATTACAGTTGTGTGAAAAGTTATGGTGATGAGTTATCAAAATACTGATTTGTATGTTTGCCCATTGCTCGGTCATATGACATTAATTTACCATCGAATTTTCACACCACAGTTGGTAGACCTCTCTGATCACAGAATACAAATTTATATTAACTGTTTGTCATTTTTTCACATGTCATCAGAGATACTAAATCATTTCAAAGAATACCTTCAGAACTAATTGCTTCTGGTATAACTTGTTTAAAATACAACTTTTCAAACAGAATTAATGATAAAATGGAAATTACATTTTACATGTATACTTCAGATATTAGTTTGCAGATATGAGAAAGTCATATGTGAACGTGTGTGATACCTTGGTTTGGGCTGCCTTTCCTGCTGTCATTGCAAATGTGTCAGCGAGTTTCATCTCATGTATTGTCAGTTCTGTCAGGTCTGGCAAGCCAGACAACCATGCTGCAAGGTGCTTAGATGATACATCACCTAGAGTCGTATACTCCAGTCTGACCTGCTTAACCTGATTGGATTTCAACATTAAAACAAATTAATGAGAACCCGGGTTAATTTGAAGATAATTATTGCTTACATACTTGTGACGGGAAAGATTATTGACGGAAATAAAAGTAATATTGATGACTTGTTACTTTTGATGAATGAAATTATGATTTATATAAGCGCATAGATACCCAAACCTCGCTGTATTATGCGCTATATAACTAGACGAAATGTTTATTATTATTATCATTACTAGTATTAGTAGTATTATTAGCTCTTACCCAGATCGGCCAGACAAATGTATGAGTGTTAACCTGCGCGAAATTTGTGATTTCACTGCAAATATATATAATAACATTTATAATAGTAATTATGATCAATATGGTAATACTCATCATGATCATACTCTGAATTATAGTAATATTAGTATGAATACTAATAATAATCGTAATAATACAATGATTATAACTATGATGATAATGATGTATAAAATTGTGGTACATTTAATATGTTGCATCCAATCCAGTTGGTAATACTATCAGTGATTTTTTTCAGATATTTTCGCCTCTAATTCTGGAAACAATTCTTTTTCGAGGTTTCGTTTCCGTGTTGATAAGAATGAAGAAAATTGTAAGTTTTCCTGTGATAAAAGCCACAGACTCAAGGAAGCGAACTTCAAAGTCCATGGTTGCTATGGATTGTGTAATTCTATGATATTCAATTCTGCCACGGAAACAACACATTTCCCTTACAAGCGCCGAAGTTAACTTCCGCCCATTCGAATTTGGCTTGTTGAACATATTGAAAGCGTTGCTTATAGTGACAATATTACAAAATGGGAACTTCGCTTTGATTTATACATAACTTGGTATGGTTACCTAACACCAATCTCACTTTAAACTTGATAAGAACTCCTGCCGTTCTCACATACCTCGTTGCATTCATATTAACTGTAGAGGCATGGTCAAATTTACGGAATTCCGAATTAGTCCTTCATTAATATATACATGAACTCTATATGATTGAACTATTAGTACTGTATTTGAAAGTCTTCCTTGGCGAATTACAGTTGTGTGAAAAGTTATGGCCATGAGTTATCAAAATACTGATTTGTATGTTTGCCCATTGCTCGGTCATATGACATTAATTTACCATCGAATTTTCACACCACAGTTGGTAGACCTCTCTGATCACAGAATACAAATTTATATTAACTGTTTGTCATTTTTTCACATGTCATCAGAGATACTAAATCATTTCAAAAAATACCTTCAGAACTAATTGCTTCTGGTATAATTTGTTTTAAATACAACTTTTCAAACAGAATTAATGATAAAATGGAAATTACATTTTACATGTATACTTCAGATATTAGTTTGCAGATATGAGAAAGTCATATGTGACCGTGTGTGATACCTTGGTTTGGGCTGCCTTCCCTGCTATCATTGCAAAGCTGTCAGTGAGTTTCATCTGATATAGTGTCAGTTCTGTCAGGTCTGGCAAGCCAGACAACCATGCTGCAAGGTGCTTAGATGATGCATCACCTAGAGTCGTATTCACCAGTGTGACCTCCTTAACCTGATTGGATTTCAACATTAAAACAAATTAATGAGAACCCGGGTTAGCTTGAAGAGAATTATTGCCTACATGTTTGTGACGGGAAAGCTTATTGACGGAAATATAAGTAATATTGATGACTTGTTACTTTTGATTGTTAAATATTTTAATGTACGACATGATGAATGAAATTATGATTTATATATACACATAGACACCTAAACCTTGCTGTAATATGCGCTATATAACTAGACGAAATGTTTATTATTATTATCGTTACTATTATTAGTAGTATTATTAGCTTTTACCCAGATTGGACAGACAAATATAAGAGTGTTAACTTGCGGGAAATGTGTGATTACACTGCAAATATATATAATAACATTTATAATGGTAATTATGATCATTATGGTATTCCTCATCTTGAGCAAACTCTGAATTACAGTAATATTAGTATGAATACTAATAATAATCGTAATGATACAATGATAATAACTATGATGATAATGATGTATAAAATTGTGGTACATTTAATATGTTGTATCCAATCCAGTTGCTAATACTATCAGTGATTTTTTCAGATATTTTCGCTTCTAATTCTGGAAACAACTATTTTTCGAGGTTTCGTTTCCGTGATGATAAGAATGAAGAAATTTGTACGTTTTCATGTGATAAAAGCCACAGACTCAAGGAAGCGAGCTTCAAGAAAAGGCCATGGTTGCTATAGAATGTGTAATTCTATGATATCAAATTCTGCCACGGGAACTACACATTTCCCTTACATGCGCCGAAATTAACTACCGCCCATTCGAATTTGGGTGGTTGAACATATTGAAAGCGTTGCTTAAAGTGGCAATATTACAAAATGGGAACTTTGCTTTTATTGATACATAACTTGGTTTGGTTACCTAACACCAATCTCACTTTAAACTTGATAAGAACTCCTGCCGTTATCACATACCTCGTTGCATTCATATTAACAGTAGAGGCATGGTCAAATTTACGGTATTCCGAATTAGTCTTTCGTTAAAATATACATGTACTCTATATGATTGGACATTTTGTACTGTATTTTAAAGTCTTCCTTGGCGAATTACAGTTGTGTGAAAAGTTATGGCGATGAGTTATCAAAATACTGATTTGTATGTTTGCCCATTGCTCGGTCATATGACATTAATCTATCATGGAATGTTCACACCACACTCGGTGACATGTCTGATAACAGAATACAAATTTATATTAACTGTTTGTCATTTGTTCACATGTCAACAGAGATACTAAATCATTTTAAAGGATAACTTAACTCGTTCAGAACTGATTGATTCTGGTATAACTTGTTTAAAATACAACGTTTCAAAGAGAATTAATGATAACATGGAAATCATATGTTTTTATGAATACATCAGATATTAGTTTGCAGATTTGAGAAAGTCATATGTGACCGTGGGCGTGTGTGATAACTTGTTTTGGGCTGCCTTCTCTGACGCCATAACGTAGAAGCTGTCAGCGAGTTTTATCATAATTAGTGTCAGTTTTGTCAGGTCTGGCAAGCCAGACAACCATGCTGCAAGGTGCTTAGATGATACATCACCTAGAGTCGTGTACACCAGTGTGACCTGCTTAACCTGATCATGCTGATGGGATTTCAACATTAAAACAAAATAATGAGAACCCGGGTTATCTCGAAGATAATTATTGCCTACATGTTTGTGACCGGAAATATTATTGACGGAATACTAGTAATATTGATGACTTGTTAGTTTTGATTGTTAGATATTCTAAATGTACGACATGATGAATGAAATATATTTTCTATAATGCGCATAGATACCCAAACCTTGCTGTAATATGCGCTATAAAACTAGACGAAATGTTTATTATTATTACTATTATTAGTAGTATTATTAGCTCTTACCCAGATCGGACAGACAAATGTATGAGTGTTTAGTTGCGCGAAATGTTTGATTATACTGTCAATATATATAATAACATTAATCATGATAATTAAAGGGGTAGTTTAGTTTTGGTAGAGAGGGCACTGCACATTACAATTTTTTTGTGAGATAATGAAAAACTGAGTGTCGAATTTGAGAGAACATGCAATTTGAATGGCAGAATAAACTTTATTTGGTCAAAATCGGTCAAGAAACGGCTGAAATATCAATAAATATATGTGATCTTATAATTATTTGGGGCCCAAATAATTAGATAATTTTTTAAAAAAATAAAAAAATGCTTACACTTTTTCAAAAAAATAAAAAAGCGTTTTTTAAATAGTTGTTGATGATCTATCTACTTAATCATTATTTCAATAGCACATCACATGCATTATTTTTTATGAAAAATGGTTGAAACCAATGCCTTTTTAGAAAGCGCCCTCTTGTGTTTTAATGGCTCTTTTTTTAAATGATAACAGGCTTTTTACGTAGTCGTTTGTAATTTTGTATACCTTTCGAGCATGGTGGAGTAATAACTATTAGTTTATAATGTTACTGTCCAGGTTTGGTTACTAAAGTTCAGCCTTACCAAAACTTTACTACCCCTTTAAGATGAATATGGTATTACTCATCATGAGCATAATCTTAATACAAAAAATAAAAATAAAAATGTCCCTTACTTGCGCCGAAATTAACTTCCGCCCATTCGCATTCGACTTGTTGAACATGTTGAAAGCGTTGCTTATAGTGGCGATATTACAAAATGGGAACTTCGCTTTAATTAGTACATAACTTGGTATGGTTACCTAACACCAATCTCACTTTAAACTTGATTAGAACTCATGCCGTTCTCACGTACCTCGTTGCATTCACATTAACTGTAAAGGCATGGTCAAATTTACGGTATTCCGAATTAGTCTTTCGTTAATATATACATGTACTCTATATGATTGAACTATTTGTACTGAATTTTAAAGTCTTCCTTGGTGAATTACAGTTGTGTGAAAAGTTATGGCGATGAGTTATCAAAATACTGATTTGTATGTTTTCCCATTGCTCGGTCATATGACATTAATTTATCATGGAATTTTCACACCACACTCGGTGGACATGTCTGATAACAGAATACAAATTTATATTAACTGTTTGTCATTTTTTCACATGTCAACATAGATACTAAATCATTTTAAATGATAACTTAACTCGTTCAGAACTGATTGATTTTGTTATAACTTGTTTTAAATATAACGTTTCAAAGAGAATTAATGATCAAATGGAAATCACATTTTCATGTATACAGCAGATATTAGTTAGCAGATTTAAGAAAGTCATATGTGACCGTGTGTGATACCTTGGTTTGGGCTGCCTTCCCTGCTGTCATTGCAAATGTGTCAGCGAGTTTCATCTCCTCTAGTGTCAGTTCTGTCAGGTCTGGCAAGCCAGACAACCATGCTGCAAGGTGCTTAGATGATACATCACCTAGAGCCGTATTCACCAGTGTGACCTGCTTAACCTGATTGGATTTCAACATAAAAACAAATTAATGAGAACCCGGGTTAGTTTGAAGATAATTATTGCTTACATATTTGTGACGGGAAAGATTATTGACGGAAATAAAAGTAATATTGATGACTTGTTACTTTTGATGAATGAAATTATGATTTATATAAGCGCATAGATACCCAAACCTCGCTGTATTATGCGCTATATAACTAGACGAAATGTTTATTATTATTATCATTACTAGTATTAGTAGTATTATTAGCTCTTACCCAGATCGGCCAGACAAATGTATGAGTGTTAACCTGCGCGAAATTTGTGATTTCACTGCAAATATATATAATAACATTTATAATAGTAATTATGATCAATATGGTAATACTCATCATGATCATACTCTGAATTATAGTAATATTAGTATGATTACTAATAATAATCGTAATAATACAATGATTATAACTATGATGATAATGATGTATAAAATTGTGGTACATTTAATATGTTGTATCCAATCCAGTTGGTAATACTATCAGTGATTTTTTTCAGATATTTTCGCCTCTAATTCTGGAAACAATTCTTTTTCGAGGTTTCGTTTCCGTGTTGATAAGAATGAAGAAAATTGTAAGTTTTCCTGTGATAAAAGCCACAGACTCAAGGAAGCGAACTTCAAAGTCCATGGTTGCTATGGATTGTGTAATTCTATGATATTCAATTCTGCCACGGAAACAACACATTTCCCTTACAAGCGCCGAAGTTAACTTCCGCCCATTCGAATTTGGCTTGTTGAACATATTGAAAGCGTTGCTTATAGTGACAATATTACAAAATGGGAACTTCGCTTTGATTTATACATAACTTGGTATGGTTACCTAACACCAATCTCACTTTAAACTTGATAAGAACTCCTGCCGTTCTCACATACCTCGTTGCATTCATATTAACTGTAGAGGCATGGTCAAATTTACGGAATTCCGAATTAGTCCTTCATTAATATATACATGAACTCTATATGATTGAACTATTAGTACTGTATTTGAAAGTCTTCCTTGGCGAATTACAGTTGTGTGAAAAGTTATGGCCATGAGTTATCAAAATACTGATTTGTATGTTTGCCCATTGCTCGGTCATATGACATTAATTTACCATCGAATTTTCACACCACAGTTGGTAGACCTCTCTGATCACAGAATACAAATTTATATTAACTGTTTGTCATTTTTTCACATGTCATCAGAGATACTAAATCATTTCAAAGAATACCTTCAGAACTAATTGCTTCTGGTATAATTTGTTTTAAATACAACTTTTCAAACAGAATTAATGATAAAATGGAAATTACATTTTACATGTATACTTCAGATATTAGTTTGCAGATATGAGAAAGTCATATGTGACCGTGTGTGATACCTTGGTTTGGGCTGCCTTCCCTGCTATCATTGCAAAGCTGTCAGTGAGTTTCATCTGATATAGTGTCAGTTCTGTCAGGTCTGGCAAGCCAGACAACCATGCTGCAAGGTGCTTAGATGATGCATCACCTAGAGTCGTATTCACCAGTGTGACCTCCTTAACCTGATTGGATTTCAACATTAAAACAAATTAATGAGAACCCGGGTTAGCTTGAAGAGAATTATTGCCTACATGTTTGTGACGGGAAAGCTTATTGACGGAAATATAAGTAATATTGATGACTTGTTACTTTTGATTGTTAAATATTTTAATGTACGACATGATGAATGAAATTATGATTTATATATACACATAGACACCTAAACCTTGCTGTAATATGCGCTATATAACTAGACGAAATGTTTATTATTATTATCGTTACTATTATTAGTAGTATTATTAGCTCTTACCCAGATTGGACAGACAAATATAAGAGTGTTAACTTGCGCGAAATGTGTGATTACACTGCAAATATATATAATAACATTTATAATGGTAATTATGATCATTATGGTATTCCTCATCTTGAGCAAACTCTGAATTACAGTAATATTAGTATGAATACTAATAATAATCGTAATGATACAATGATAATAACTATGATGATAATGATGTATAAAATTGTGGTACATTTAATATGTTGTATCCAATCCAGTTGGTAATACTATCAGTGATTTTTTTCAGATATTACATCCTTAACCTGATGGGATTTCAACATTAAAACAAAAAAATGACAACCCGGGTTATCTTGAAGAGAATTATTACCTATATGTTTGTGACGGTAAATATTATTGACGGAATACTAGTAATATTGATGACTTGTTAGTTTTGATTGTTAGATATTCTAAATGTACGACATGATGAATGAAATATATTTTCTATAATGCGCATAGATACCCAAACCTTGCTGTAATATGCGCTATAGAACTAGACGAAATATTAAGTATTATTATCATTACTATTATTAGCTCTTACCCAGATCGGACAGACAAATATAAGACTGTTAACTTGCGCGAAATTTGTGATTATACTGTAAATATATATAATAACATTAATAATGGTAATTCTGATCAATATGGTATTACTCATCATAAGCATAATCTTAATTAAAAAACAAAAACAAATTTCCCTTACATGCGCCGAAATTAACTTCCGCCCATTCGAATTTGGCTTGTTGAACATATTGAAACCGTTGCTTATAGTGACAATTATATTACAAAATGGGAACTTCGCTTTTATTAATACATAACTTGGTATGGTGACCTAACACCAATCTCACTTTAAACTTGATAAAAACTCCTGCCGTTCTCACATACCTCGTTGCATTCATATTAACTATAGAGGCATGGTCAAATTAACGGTATTCCGAATTAGTCTTTCGTTAATATATACATGTACTCTATATGATTGAACTATTTGTACTGTATTTGAAAGTCTTCCTTGGCGGATAACAGGTGTGTGAAAAGTTATGGCGATGAGTTATCAAATACTGATTTGTATGTTTGCCCATTGCTCGGTCATATGACATTTATTTATCATGGAATTTTCACACCACATTCGGTGGACATGTCTGATAACAGAATACAAATTTATATTAACTGTTTTTCATTTTTGACATGTCAACAGAGATACTAAATCATTTTAAAGAATAACTTCAGAACTAATTGTTTCTGGTATAACTTGTTTTAAATATATATATATATATATTTCACACTTTGTATCCAATCTAGTTGCTAATAGTATACTATCACTGATTGTTTTTTATTGAGATATGTTCACCTCTAGTCCTGTAATAACCCTTTATCGAGGTTCGTTTCCATTTGATGATAATACTGACGAAAATTGTAAGTTCTCCTGTTCCCAGCCAGCCTCATGGTTTCATTCCAATTTATGTACAATTTTGATTGGATTGCCATTAAAAAACAATTTGGATTGGAGCTTGAATATATACTAAATAATGACCATAATAAGGATTAAATGTGAAATTGGTAACAATGGTTATGTTAGATGTCCTTGAACGGACCTTTATGTTCATATTGCTAAATTGGACAATAAAGTATCTCATGTTGGTATGTTGAGGTAGGAATACCCATATAAGGCAATACTGCAAATACTGCAAATAGTCAAGTACGCGAAACAGTTGTGCATATAGCGTGAGAGTCTTGACGAAAGACTAGGACAAACTGGAATTAAAGCTTCGTACTCCTTATCTGGGCCCCGTTTCATAAAACCTTTGCAATTGGTGTAAATTGCCAATTATTGTTTCTAATAGATAAACAGCCAAGCAGCACTGAGCTGTTGCCATGGTAGTTGTGACACTTGTGACACTTGTACAGTTGTATGGAACAGGCCCCATATGGTAACAAATTGTGTAAACAATGGTTCCAGTTTCCATTACATTATTATGACAAAAATTACCTGATGCCAATCACCATGCATAATAATAATAACAACATGTATAAACAGCAAAGCATTTTTAAAGATTGTTTTCTTTAAACAGCGTGCTGTCTCATTGTTTCACCCACATACCGCTTTTGCATTGTCTTAATATTGCAGGATTGAATAAATGAACTACCATCATTTGCAAAAGTTTAAGACTGTAGTGACTCACTTCACTCTACATTTACAGTCTGAACAAAAGACTAACTACCCATGAGGCTGACGAACAACCACTGCAGCTGACACCTCATGGATATAACATTCTTTTTTTTTTTATTGCAGCTCGCTTCTGGCCTGGTCAGCCAACTCGACTCCAGTGGCTGACCTGTCTGACCCATGTCAATTTATCTTCGGTCAGATAATCACCTCTTTGTTTCTCCTCGCTAGTAGAATTTCTGCCATGTGGTATTTTAGCCATATCTTCACTCTTCCAACAATTTCCATCGGAGTAACATCTCCTCATCATCGCTCCTCATCATCATCGCCATGTTAGTTACCATTCAACTAACATGGTTGTCAACCACTCCTTGATTTCACCAACATCAAGGGAGAGTCCGCCTACCGACATCATGGGGCGTTAAACTTCAGCCATTCAACTTCATCTTCATCAACCTCTTCATCCACCGAGCCATTCGGACTTCATCAATTATGAGCACCATGTAAGGCTTCCAGGCTTTTCTTCTCGATCTCCACGGCACGCGCCGGAGTTCATCGATCGCCATCGCTACCACATCATGCGCGCTAGTCCATCGATGGAACAGGATTCAACATCGTCATCTCTTCACGCACGCTCGCGTTCTACTTCTTCGTCATCTCTCCAAACGCTCGCTATTCACATTTCATCCGCGGACTGTCACTTACTCTTTCTAGGCCTATACAAATTAACTCTCGCGTTTAATTATAATGGACCCTAATCGTCGTGCAATACATCTTTTTGGACATTTGTTTATCTTCTTAATAATAACGTCATTCAAATTTATATCAACTGCGTGGACATTCATTTATTCTTGTGTCAAACTTGTATTTCTATATATTAATTAGTAAAGCTAGTATTGGGTGCTGGTGTCTGCCGTGTGTGTTTCTCAATCATCGTCGTCGTCGACATCATCAACAACAACAACAATACACACGGAACTCATACAATCTATCACACACAACATTAACCCGACTCTGGTTTTTACTAAAAGACCACCTGGGAATTTGTGGGTATTTCAATAATTTGGACTGCATTCTTTTGTCTTATTGAATGATTACATAACATGTTTACTACAGTGGTCAGTAGCAAAAGAGTAATGGTCAGCGAAAAAATTAACATTTTTTTTTTCGGGGGCTCCATTTTCGGGGGCTCCATTTTTGGGGGCTACTTTTCCAACTTTTGGGGGTACATTTTTCCTGGCTCTTTTTCGAATTTCAGGGGATATTAATAAGCTATAATGCTGTAAGTGATCATTTTATAAGCATTTGATCACAATCCAAACAGAAAAATCCCACAAAATCCCCCCCAAAAAAATAATAATAATTTCGGGGGCGAATTTTTTTTTTTCCGGGGGCGAATTTAGGCATTTCGGGGGGAATTTGCCAGCCGCCCCCATGTATTTTTTGCTGGTAATGGTATATGCCCAGCAGTTCAAGTGTGATACAAAGGTTATGCGTTAAAAATAAAAGTATGTCTGAAAAATAAATATGTTTAACTTTGTTGTGTTTTTTTAGTTATTGCATTTTGGAAGGGTGGTGTTAAACTTTTGCAAATGATGGTAAATAGTTATTATGACATGTATATAACAACTAATTTACTTGCAATGGGTAATTGCACAATGAGATGTGTTGTTTCACATGAAAGTACTTTGTGTTTTGACCTGTTCGCAACTGTTTTTGTTGTATCATATATAACACTTAACCCATTATAATTTCTGTAAATGAGCTCATGGCAATTCTTGCATACATTTTCACTAACATTTGTTTAATGATGCCACGTGACCATGATACTATTACTGACTTGAAATGTCCAAGACCAAAATAAATATTGTTCAATGAAACAGTTCTTAGAACAAATCGTATACATAATTTACCTTACTGTGTCCACCTTTCACAGATAGAATCTCATAGAAGCTATCATGCAGAGAACATCTCTCCAACGTCAGCTCATTGAGACAGGTTGTCGTGCAGATAGTCTCCGCTAGCCCCTTGGAGAGTGATACTTTGCAGTCCCTTTCAGAGACACGCAAACTAGTCTGTAATCAAACATAATACGTGTATAATGAATAGTATCAAGAAATACATCAATTAGGTCCATAATTGTACTCTTTCCATTATCTGTGTCATTGTAGGATCCGTCTGAAACTTGAATTAAATGTAAAACAAATCATGATTTGCTTGTTAAGGAAATGCATTTCTGTAGAACAAAGAACACTGATATTATTTTGTCCAGTAGAATCCTTCTTCAACAAATCAAGCGTATAGTTTGTGTAGAAGCATGTGTAGTCAGTATACCCAGTCGGCATTTCGACATAATTCATTATTCGATACCAATAATGCAATTAAGATATTTATTTGAAGGTACGTTATATAGTTAATTAAGAACAAATAATTAAACCTTCATTTAAATGTTGAAATGTTCATGGAATATCTAAAGAAAACCCAACAAGTTACTACTTGTTTGATATTGTATCATGTGTATGCGTTATATAGACCCAACCTACTATCATGTATTGACGGAAAAGCTCTACTGGTTAATTGTTAGAGGCATTACATGAAAGGTCATCATGCAACATGAATATAACATTACATATCAATTACTAACAGCAAAAACAACATATTTATAACAATGAAAAAATGCAAAATTGCACAAACGTAGAGAACAAACATGAGCTACATGCAAACGGGTTTTTTCAAATAGCAATTGAAACGTGTTCCATTATTGATAGTATGATATTCATTATGATTTCGTTTAAACGTGCTTAACCGGGGTCCATTGGGCAATTGGTCAATTCATTTGTTCACATGAAACGTTGAATGTGTAGTATTGTTATTATTGTTCTTAACCCTTTTCGTCCAACATATTTCGGATATAGACTCGTTTGTTGTAAATTGGTGCTTTTTAAACATCTACACCAGTTTCAGTGATTCAAACAAAATGATATTAATAACAATGCACTTCAATGTTCCATTATGTCTTTATAGGTGCACCTCGAATAGTCCGGAATGTAATGACGTGATAATGACTTACCATGTCTGGTGCTATAAACATGTAGCCTAGTAGTGTATGTGCACTCTTCTCTTCGTCTATCTGTAACGATGTCATGTTACGTAGGACATTGGTCTTCACCAGCTCTGCTGCATCTCTGTTATGGCACTCAAAGGCTACATCCACGATGAAATCCTTTTCGCGTGTATCGCTACCAGCGTGTTCACTCATCCTAGTCACGATATCGATCCCAACCTCCTTGCTCAGTGCTGTACCAAAGTACAACAGATACATGAACTCTCCTTTCTTTGGGAGCACTACCTCGTCGATCACTCTAATGAATTCTGTGTGGTTTGAGCGATACAGCACAGCAAGGTGCATTCCCGCTAGGTACTCTTGGAATAACTTATGCGGGAAAAACACCTTGCTCTGGAGTCTTGGTTGGTGAAGACCTTTGATCTCAGCTTTTGGAATTATCCGTTTTTCCTGAGACAATACTCCAATGCCAAACGCTGTTTCCAAGGCTTGTTGACAATCCTCAAATAACTTAAAGTCAAAGACAAGATCATTATCAAGCAAACCTTGGAATGCAATTTCGCTGATAATAGCAAGGTCTTCATTAATTTGTTTGTAGAGAATGTCCAAAGATTTATCAAGGATAATTCTCATTTTCTTTTGGGCATAGTGTTCTATGAGGAAACGTATCATTTCTTGGAACACCTGGAAAAATGTTTGCATTTGTCTGATTGCCTCACATCTCTCAACTGTAACCTCTTTCCACATTAGGCAGAGCATGGCTACATATATTGGGTACGGAGCCATGTTCTCTGCAATTGCATCGTTTTCTTGCATAAACTGAATTAGTTCTCTAGCACTAGCTTCATTGTCTTTCAAATGTTTCATTACATATTCTGACATATTTTCCTCAGTGAAACCTTTAATGCGAATGAAGGAGTAGACCTTGCTCAGCTTTTCATGATAACGGAGTTGTTCAGCCTTCCAAGGTCATGTTGTCGTGATAACATGACATGCCTTCAATTTCTGTGAGGCAATAATTCTGATTATTTCTTGCCCATCTTCGATATGTCTGTGTGGAATGTTAGTAGGGAATTCATCAAACCCATCAAACATAATGAAGACCTTGTTTGAGTTTGTTTTGATGTAGTCATCCAGCTGATCAGCTTTAACCGGGTTACTGTCACATAGATAAGCCTTTGTGATTTCACCGATTGTGTAATCTCCAGCTTCACGGAGTGGTATAACAAGCATTATGGTGTACTCATTGAAATGAGATCCGTGGATCCATTCGTAAACTATCCTAGCACACAGTGTTGTTTTTCCAGATCCTGCTTCTCCCAAAACCATGAGTCGCTTGGCTAGAATTTCATTGATTCTCACGCTGGTAAGGTCATAAATCGTCAATGTACGTTCACCTCTGCCATATTTTGACATCAGCGTCAGGTTTGTGTAGATGTCTGGCAAACTAACCAAGGACTGTGGATCTAACGGATCAAGTCTGACCTGACACAAATTGACGGACATAAATTCCTTGAGCTCTTTGGTGCAGCGGGACAACAGTTCCTCAGGCAAATGGTGTTCGTGATTACAAAGTCCTAAAATAAATCATAACAAAAGGTAAGACGAAACAGTATGGCATTTTGTTTTTAGGTGATACGTATATATACGTATCACCTATTGATTTTGCTCAGCGGGTGCTTCCACAATGGCATGATATGTCACAATCATCTGTGCTTTGTTTATATAATGTGTGTCATGTTACAAATCTCGATCTTAATAATGTCTCACTCAGAACATATCAAATTATCATATGGCAAGATATGGTAACGATATCATGATGCGTCATCATTTCCCGCGCTCATTCCCGTTGTTCATTAGACCGCAAATGTGGAAGCAAAATTCTTTCATCTTTTGTATTCTATTATTTCTGTTCATTTCTTGTGCACGATGTATCTCAATACTGGCTAGAGATATAATTATGAAACTTGGTACATATATATATAGACTATGGTCTGAAGTTGTGCACCCGGGTAATAACTTTGTCGTCACTACCCCGTGACGTCGTATAGACGCCATTTTGTGAAATATTTCAATAGCCCATATCTCTCTTACGAAATGGTATTTCTAAACCAAAATCCGTATATAGAAAGGTCATGTCAAGGGCAACAAAACAGGTTATTGGACCCAAGGTCGTTAGTGTACAAACGGACGCGTACGCGCGCGTCAACAATTGTAAAGTCTCCAAATGACCTACAAACCAATTTTCTATACGTTTCAGGTCATTCCGAGCATTTCAAAAACTTTGGCGTGTGCGCGCTTGCGCGCGCGTTTTTACGCGCGCAGCGCGAACGGAACAAGCAAATAATTTTTGTTCACGTGGGATGGCTTCCCAATAACATTTCTAATGTAGTTCCAAAAAAGGCCTTTTTTTAATTGATAATAATTTTCCAAATCCGAGGTCAAAGTTTTTTCAATTCATTTAAATGACAGATTATAAGTTGTAGATATGGTTCCATACAATCATCCTGTTTGCCAACCGGACTCTATGACGTCATTATATAGACATGTAAAGTGAAAAGTTGCAGTTTTGTGCGATTTTATTATTTCCGACTATGTTCTACGAGTACGATGTATTGTTGCCTATAACTCAGTCAATTTTGCTCAAATGTCTTTCCAATTTTGAAACGTTGTAGCTGAGATCATGTGCTAAAAGTATTGTGTTTTTCATTTTCTGCTCAGGTGATGGCATCATATTGATTTTTAAATTAAGGTCTAGCGGTCCGAATCTCCGATAACACAGGATAGTCCGTTCCATGTAGTTTTGTTTTGTAACTCCTTGCTGCTTCTAGAATGTTGATAAGCAGGAACATGGAACATAATGAGAAGAACGTTTTATAAAATAAACGGAAATTGCTAAAATGCTTTTTCATTATGCAAATTGGGGTCAAAGGTCAAATCTATTACATATGATATCTCAAGAACCGTAACAGATATGGACATGAAATGTTGCAGACTTGTATATCATGATACGAGAACAATTTCATAACATAACATCAACACACGAACGTGCATTTTCTAACACGTAAATCAGGGTCAAATGTTATCTCGGTAAAGTATCTCGGTAACCATGCATGGCCTGAACTTAAAAATTTGAAGATTTAACATTATTGATACGTTGAATCATTCGAATATTCTATTTGTCACAGCAACTACTCTATGCCATCATATAGGTGCTATTTTGTTAAAATCATGGCTATATCTTTCTTATGCAATGGTATTTTCAAACATGATTTCGAACCAAGATGGTTCACGTCAAGGGCTACAATAAAGGCTTACTTTTTCGAAAGGCATACCGGCTTTGAGGGACGTTGACACACTCGTAAATATTTTAAAACACTTACATTTTCAAAAGAGTTAGAATTGAAAATCTTCAATCCCTCACAGCCAGACACAGGGCAGACATTGTATATTCCCTTTTATATCCCTCATGAGAATGTTCTATCCATGTGATTGGTCGAAACGCCGTCACGTGTTCAAGTATAATTTCTCCCATCAAATCCCAACCTCATATAGTACTTTTGTACAGTACCTTTTTTGTCGGGGACAACGAACTTTTTGGACTAACAGAGTGGTAAAACCATACGCTACAGAAGCAACAAAATGCGCCCTGCTACTAGATATCTGCAATGACTTTTTCCTTGATCAACTGGTTACTGAGCCGACTAGAATATCTGGAAATACAAAGAACATCTTAGACTTGGTTCTAACAAGTCACCCTGGTCACATCACCAACTGTGAAGTCACAGCATGCATTAGCGACCATGATGCAGTTACTTTCCTGCTCAACTCTACGCCAAAGCGGACAAAGAAGATGCCAAGGAAAATCTACCTCTTCAGTAAAGCTAATATCCCCAATCTGCAGTCTGCAATCGATACATGGCAGCAGGACTTTCTTAGCAGCAATCCTGGTTCTAGATCAGTACAGGAAAACTGGGACATCTTCAAATCTAAGATCACACTCTTCATGGAAAATCATATTCCATCAAAGATGTCAAAACCCAATAACTCAAGTCCATGGATTACCAATCAGATAAGGAAGAAGATTAAAAGGAAACAGATTGGGGACCATTCCGGGACTATCAAAAGTCACTGCGGAAGGAAATAAGACACAACTACTGGTCTTACCAAAGCAACATGTTTACTGGTTCAGACAAAGCCGACAAAGCCTTCTGGAAGATCAAAAAAGCAAGATCCAGCGGGCATTTCTCCACTCAAGCATGATGAAAAAGTAGTCTTTGACGCCACAAGAAAGGCGAAGGTATTTAATCAACAATTCCAGTCGGTGTTCACAGCTGAAGATACAACAGTTCTACCCAATCTTGGAGAATCCAACGTCCCTACGATGGAGAACATTTCTATCACACCAAATGGAGTCCAGAAGCTTTTAGAGGCCATCAAGACTGATAAAGCTACTGGTCCAGATGGAATCCCAGGCCAATTTCTGAAGAGTTTCGCCAAGGATCTAGCACCAGTTTTGTGTTTCATCTTCCAGCAGTCATTGAACACTGGACAAGTACCATCAGACTGGCGCCTGGCGAACATCACACCAATTTTTAAAAAGGGAGACAAAAGCACCCCTTCAAACTATCGTCCTGTTTCCGTAACCATGGTAACATCGATATGCAGTAAGTTCATAGAACATATCATCTTCAGTCAGATAATGCACCACTACGATACCAACAACGTACTACACGACTCTCAACATGGTTTCCGAGCAGGCCGCTCATGTGAGACCCAGTTAATTATGACAGCCGAAGATCTGGCACGTTCACTGGACCAAAAAGACCAGGTTGATGCAATTGCTCTGGATTTTTCGAAAGCTTTCGACCGTGTCCCCCATGAGCGCCTCTTACTCAAACTCAGACACTACGGCATCCGAGGCGAACTACAGCAATGGATCAGATCATTCCTCACAGACCGATCCCAGCGGGTGGTTGTAGATGGACAAGCATCTGACACGATCCATGTGTCATCTGGTGTTCCCCAAGGAACGGTACTGGGCCCCCTATTGTTCATCACATTTATAAATGACATCTCCCATGGTATCACGTCCAAGCTAAGGCTGTTTGCAGATGACTGTCTCATATACAATCCTATTCATGACATCTCGGACCACCATGCGCTTCAGCAGGACCTTGACCGCCTTCATCAATGGTCTCTTACCTGGCAGATGAAATTCAACACAGAGAAATGTCATCTTCTACGGTTCTCACTCCGCCGAAACAACATTGAAGGCAATTACCTACTGGGCAATACTCAACTTACAGCAGTTCAAAACTACACATACCTGGGTCTTACCTTTTCTCACAACCTATCCTGGCAAAAACACATTGATGGAATTGCATCGAAATCCAACCAAATGCTCGGGCTTATCAATAGGAATCTACGACGCTCTTCCCAGAAGATCCGACAACAAGCCTTCTTCTCCCTGGTTAGACCTCGCTTGGAATATTGTGCAACAGTCTGGAATCCATCTACAAAGAAGAGCATCTCAAAGATTGAAGCTGTACAGAGGCGAGCAGCAAGATTCGTTCTTCAACAATACCGCCATTCTGAGAGTGTGTCTGCTATGATTCAACAACTTCAATGGAGTACACTGGAAAGACGCAGACACATCTCCTGCCTTAGCCTCCTCTACAAAATTCAGAATGGCATGGTAGCAATTACACCTGACCAACTCCTCACACCAATGGCCCCAAGCATCACCAGACAATACCACCCAAATAAGCTCAAGCATATACATACTCGAACTCAGCTTTACCAGAACTCCTACTTCCCACAAACTGTAACAGCATGGAATGCGCTCCCCAATAATATCTTGGCTTCTACATCACTAGGAGCCTTTGCGGGAGCAGTTGCCTCAATCGGCAATTAATGGGACTCCTCACCGGTTCCCCTCGACTCTACGTCCTGACTGATGGACCCTGTCGAGTACCCAAGTAGAAGTAGAAGTAGAAGTATAGTAAATTGCTGATACGCATGTGATCTCATAGGGCACGTTGTTAACAACCTCTAAATTAGGAATCGGCGAACGTTTACAACCGACTTGTTTTGTTCCCATGACAACCCAGAACGCAGCGGCAGTCAATGCGAACCATAGAAGTAGTATATAAATAACTAGAAGAGAATCTACGCACTGCGCGCTAATTTTCCCATAGCCTTAACATGCAGCAAACATGGCCGGTTAGGGAAACTTCATGGACTGGCTAACATGGAATGCTGGGTATTTTGTAGTCTATGATCTAAGACCCTCGATCGCATGCTAAAAATAATCCCACCACCCATAATAGATAGCCGCCAACGAGAGAGATCTGCACAACAGCAGTGATAGCTGCCAGCCGAGTCCTCGTGAGCAGCGATCACTGATGTTACGCAGACCTCTCTCGTTGGTTGCGCTATGTTCAGCATGCGATCGAGGGTCTCGATCCTAGACTAAACGTATCCCAGAATTCCATGTTAGCCAGTCCATAAAAGTTTCCAAGATTAGCGCGCAGTATGACCAAAGACTGTAGAATTACAAGACAGATCACTGGCGGTCGCGCAGCGATGTCCCTTCAAACAGAATGAAGATTCAAATCCAGCTAAAGAGAAAGTTGGGTACACCCAGAGGTTTGGGTACAGTACTGAATCTTGTTTATTTTAATTAATTAAAAAACATTTACAAATTATTGTCGATGAGCTTTTTTGGAACAAATGTTCCCTTTGTTAGTATTAATTTAAACAAAAGTAAGGATCAGAACGTACTTACTTAAACTCGGCAAATTCAGGCTAGTATGACGATTGAACATCAGCTTATCTCCAAGTTGAGTACACCTGGGGGACACATTGTTTTTCTAATTCAATATTGTCTTTGTATATGTAAAAATATTTAAAAAATATTGTCGATGAGCTTTTAGAGATTTTCACTCACATTTTTGAAATAAAGAATTGTTAAATTCACAGATCTCGAACGTGCACAATAAACAGGCAATGGCATATTTGGATATTTGCATATTATCACGCACACTGTCTGGAATATACGCACCGACAAACCAATCGACTTTGTTCTTCCCAACATGATACTGCTTTGTGAAATAATTGACCAATGATAACTGCGTATGTGTGCGCATTATAAAATCGGTGCGCTTAGTCAGCTGTTGCTAGGCTAAAAATAGCTCAGCGTCGGCCGAGTCATTCACAGCCAGCAACAACAACAACAACTGCAACAATAAATATGAGGGGAACCCCCTGTACAATTTGCATTGTGACGTCAGGACTTGAAAGTGCGCATTAACTAAGGACATCGCGCGCTGCCCATTCACTTTGTACAAGAAAATTGTCCAGTGGTCGGTCTTTCCATTAAGCGTCTTTGGTATGAAACGGGTTGGTTTGTTTATTCATACTTCTATGGGTATGACCCATAGAAGTATGAATAAACAAACCAACCCGTTTATAACTAGAAGGCTCACTTAACGCGCGCAAGTCACGTGTCCCATAGACTTTGTACATGGACAACATGGCGGAGTGAACCGATTTTTTAAGCTCCCGTAGCCTACTTCTCTACGTCATCGCGTAGTGACCTAGAAATCATCATGCTATGCAGTGCGTAGACTATCGCGCCTATTTCCTGCGCACTGTCCTAGATTTCATCACGCTTATGAGAACAATGGGAGCCATTGTGACGTATGCATATGAACTTGTTTTTTGACCTCGATCCCGTGACGACGCGTTTGAACTACTATGTGATTGGTTAACTGTAGTTCCCAAGTAGCCCATAATGCAACCAGTTGTAGGCTCTTCCGGTGAGCAAAAATCGCTGCACTCTGGCAGCAGTGACACCCCCCTGGTATGACCCCCCATAGAAGTATGAATAAACAAACCAACCCGTTTATAACTAGAAGGCTCACTTAACGCGCGCAAGTCACGTGTCCCATAGACTTTGTACATGGGCAACATGGCGGAGTGAACCGATTTTTGAAGCTCCCGTAGCCCTCTTCTCTACGTCATCGCGTAGTGACCTAGAAATACTGGACCAATCATCATGCTATGCAGTGCGTAGACTATCGCGCCTATTTTCCTGCGCACTGTCCTAGATTTCATCACGCTTATGAGAACAATGGGAGCCATTGTGACGTATGCATATGAACTTGTTTTATTGACCTCGATCCCGTGACGACGCGTTTGAACTACTCGGTGATTGGTTAACTGTAGTTCCCAAGTAGCCCATAATGCAACCAGTTGTGGGCTCTTCCGGTGAGCAAAAATCGCTGTACTCTGGCAGCAGTGACACCCCCCTGGACCCCCCTGATGCGAACGCTTGTGGACGCGCAAGTACGCGTGTGCGCGTTAGTGCGTAGAAAGGTAGCGCGCTGGTGCGCAAAGTTTACGCGCCGTTACGCTTAATAAACAATGGTATAAGCGTCTTAGCCTTTTAATCATAAATCGTGTTCATGTGCAGGATTGACAAAATGAAAATCAACTCGATCAATTGCTCAATATTCCAAACTTTTGAGCCCTTTGTGTTAGTTATATAGGTCGTTTGTGATAAAAATAATATGAGGGATATAAACCAAATAACCAAATCTCCTTACTCGGGTGATGGATGCAAAACTATACGTTGCCTCGGTGATCTGCGAAGGTATACTATCATGCCTCGGTTACGCCTCGGCATGACAGTACCTTCGCAGATCACCTCGGCACGTATAGTTCTGCCATCACCCTCCCAGTCGATGGTTATTTGCTTAATCTATCTCCTGTCTCTCTCTGATATGACGTTTGACCTTTCTTATGACACTCGTCATCAATCTTGTAGGTCAGTCTAGAGCCCTTTTACTGCTAAACATCGTAATAAGTTATGATATTGACTGTATTTTGTTATCTCCTCTCTGATGTAGACAGTGGCGTACTGTGTTCTAACTGATAGAGGGGGTGGACTGGAGTAGTCAAGTTAGAACCGTGGCAAATTTATTTTATCACTCTCCGCTCTTGTCTGCTACAATAGATGGCGACAAACCCCACAGATATCCAATTATACGAGACTGATCTTCTTTACGTGTTTGAGCCTCATAGTATTAACTTGTAAATTGGAGGACTTGCCGTAAAATAAAATGAGGATTAATACGAAAGAAAAACCAACTCAGAAAAATGCTGTCATTATGGTAAAACAGGGGTCAAAGGTCATACAAGTTCGTCCTGTATACGATAGATTCACCATGGCAAATGCTACAAAGTTGAAACTCGGCATATGTATCATTCATGATAAGAGTAACATTTCACAAAATTAAATTAAATCATAAAAATGCATTCATCGTTATGATAATTAGGGTCAAACGTCAAAAAGTTAATTGTACAGAAATGTGATATCATCACCGCTATTGAGCTGATCATTGAGCAATTGAGAGATCTGGAGGAGCTAAACATTTTGTAAAATAGGATGAAGTAACTAATAGTATGTTTTCATTATGAAAATTAGGGTCAAAGGTCAAGATGGTCATTTTGCAGTATCTCTGTAATACTCACTTATGCGAAGTTGAATTTTGAAACGTGGATCGATTCTAATAAGCTAGCTGAACATGCAAACTAGGTTGAAATTATGAAATGATTTAACTGTGTAAATGAAGGTCAAAGGTCAAAAGTCATACGTATCACCTAATTCGTCAGTGACGAATATAATGTCTAGTTTTATTTTATTTAATCCAAACACAATTCGGTTTTCGTTACACTTTTGTTGTCAAACTGTAGTTGAATAGCTTAAACGTGCGTGTTTTAACGAAAAATGTTTAATTATTATTCTACAATGCTTGAATGATATCTTAAATCCTTTCAATTCGAAGGTGCAGCCTTAAACGCTAACAGGGCGCAAAATACCTAGACGATTCAACCTTTTCTGCTATCATGGTAAAACAAAAATTCTGCTAAGATTAACATGCAATGATACGATTATAAGAATCAATTTAATTATATAAGGCCAGGCTATTTGAGGGTTTTCTAGCCGGGGGAGGAGGTCACTTATGCCCCAAGACCTAAACGCCCGATCGCCGCGAAAGACTTGACGCGTGATAAGTTATTTAAGTATTACAATTTAAAAAAATGTAATCATATTTTTTGTTTGTAGTTAAACATTGATTTTAACTACATATATTGTTTAGATCGCAGTGGGAACGATAATACAACACATTTAACAAAGGAATGGTTATTCCTTACGTTTTCTAATGATTAGATAATTTATAATATATTTCCTTGTTTTATTGCTTTATTTAATTTATAATTTACCTATTCCAAGTCTCCAAAAAATTTTAACAATTAAAACAAGACCAGATAAACACAGCTTGTATATATTTTTAGGCAACAAACAAAACTTGTTATCTTTGTCTGTTTGTGTTGTACACGAAGTACGATTTTCCGGGCTTATATGTTAAGACAAAATATCACGTGACCTCATAACAATAGCTCAGATTTTTGCAAATTTGGTCTTTATAAGATATACAAAATGGCAGGACGTAATCTTCACCCTATGCCGATCAGCCGTTTCTGAATGATCAAGCAAATTTTGCTTTGGAAATTATGTTTTTTTTGTTTGCGATTCCTACACTCCTTCTTATCTTTACGTCGCAAAGTAAGACATTTTCGGAGCGCTTTCTAAACCAGAGCTACTAATCTTATTATATCTTGTTTTCCTAATTCCTAATTCTACAAATAATATTGCCCTTTGAATAATGTATTTCGAACAAGTAAAACAAAAGTGTTCAAATGTTTCAGTTTCATTTCGAGATCCTATGTAGTAATACTTATTTTGTCTTCTTTTTTTAAAGCACCATGCATCAATATATTTATATTTATGTTCTTGTTCACCTTTTTGAAAACACTGTTCGAGGCATTCCACCTTTCCTGCCACATACTAATAAGATAATATATCAATATTTCATTTACAACTGATTCATTTAATTTATTTTCTATTTCAATAACAGTATGGCTTAGGGCTTGTTTCACAGAGAGGTCTGCAATAACCTAGAGGTGGCTGCAGCCCATCACCCCCCCCCCCCCCCCTCAACAAAAACAAAAACATCCGCCTCGAACGCCTATGGGCGGTAGAGATGGCATGACAAGCGAGAATGTGCAGATTTGGTATTAGTCACCCACTAGGCAAAAACAAACACTGTAATTGATATGTGGAACAGATAATCCTACTTGGGAGTGAACAAACGGTAATAATGAAAGATCTACACCGGTAATCACAAGTCGCTTCTTCTACGTCAACCGTACGCTCATGTGGTTCCATTTGCACTGCCACGACCGACGACGACTATACTGCGTCCTTTCATTGAAATTGCTAGAGCGCCAAACCCGCTGCCCTTGGGGCTTATGATGACCCCCTCTCGTCCCTGACAGCTTCCACTGCGTTGCCAACCCGTTCTCAGAGTCCAAACTACGTTTTACCTCGTACTTTCATAATGGTAAGGTCGCAGTGGGAGCGCTGCCTAATCGCGAGTAGGTATGACAGCAGAACAATGGAGAACAATTAACGCATTTGCCATTGCGTCACTAGCTGGTTCTCGCTATTTTACGGCTTCGCCTCGCGCTTCAATATATATTTTTCAGAGCGCAGTGGGAGCGTACCGTGGTCGAGGCTAGTGTGACATTGGTTTAACAATACATAACAAGGAACACAGTTGTCACTGCGTCACCTATTTGTCCTAACTGTGCTTCGCCCCGAGCGTAGCGATGTCGATGTTCAGTGCAACATGGGTATTACCAACTGAATATCACTGCAATTCGCCTCGTGCTTCATATATATTTCCAGATCGTAGTGGGGTCTCTACGGGGTCTCTACTCCTGCTATGACGTCAATTGACCATGCCCCCATAAATCGCGAGTTTAAATTTAAATGTTAACGGAATGCTTTGAAATTGATGGAAACAAATCATTTTCTGATACTACATGTATATTTATTTTGAACACAAGCCCATATCAGGCTCTAATTTTGACCAGTAAGGATATTTGAAAGTAATGCAAATGAAACTTTGCCGGGCCACTTGTATTGAAGGAACGTTTCAATGCCAATGTATGAGTTAGATAATGGGATGAGATTGTATCCTATGACCGGGATCATTATGCACACACCTTGGAACGGACATTCATTGGACAAAGTCGTCCGATTATTGTACGGGTGTTGTTCGCTGTGCATCTGTTTTGTTCGGAACTCGTATGTTTTTCGTCATATATACTCCGCAAAAAAAGAAACTGGACACTTGTATGAAACCAAATATTTCGTATTCATTAACGATAAAATATATGATATGTATATCAAATTAAAGATAAAATTACCCTCTTCAATATTCGCATGAAATCCAGATGAAATCATTCATGCATGACTTGTCACGGTCAATTAACCACACCAAGGTCTGTTTTCAAAAATAGCAAACATGGAACATCCACTCAACCATATAAATGTTGAAGCATAATCTAAAACGCTATATTCATGAGATGGCATAATTTTTCATTACAAATGTGACCTTTTCTATCTTCATCTCAATAAAGAGTATAAATGAAGAAAAATTGTGAACGTTATAGGTGTTATTTTCATCAAAAAGTAACAAAATGGGGAATTCCATGGCAAAGTTGTATTAGTCAAAACCACAGTTTACCTTATTTCAGCATGAAAATGGTATAAATTCTTCTCAAGAATTATACCGCAGGCCAAGGATCTTCAAAACCTGAAGTCACCCTAGGTCAAACATTTGGGCTGTCTGTAACATGACATTTCTCTATGTAACTATGATTAAAATTGCAGGGAGCACATGAAATAGACAAGCGTCATGCCTGTAATACAGACCAGTATGATAATGCTCTCATAACCTGACCCTGTTTTATTGACAAATTTGTATTTCCAGAGTTTGTTCATAACAATAAAGTTGAATAATGTCATAATTTACTTGCCCCGCTCATCTTGTTTTAAGTGAACTTACTATCATTTCAGTCGAATGGTGTGGTCCTCCATTGTTTTTCTATTTTTGAAAACAGACCTTGCTAGTGTTAATGGACCATGGCATTTCATGCATGAACGATTACACCTTTAAGTAATAACCTGCATGTAGAGGACTAAATTCCCTTTAATTTGATATATGATCATGTACACTTTATTGTCCATTAGTATGAAATATTTCAACTCATACAAGTGTCCAGTTTCTTTTTTTGCGGAGTATACAAGTCAGTTCGCATCAGTTGATGTCCGAAGGACCTGAGTCACGGCCGGACTCATAGAGCTCTGGAAACTTTATTTATAGAAATTAATGTTCGCACATGTAATAATAACAGTGTTAAATGTATAGTTGGTATTTGTTATAGGCCACCTGGATATAATATGTCCCAATCACTTGAAATGTTAACCCCAATTTTAGATCAAATTGATAAGGAACATAAACCCTGCTATCTACTTGGGGATTTTAATTTGGATTTTTTAAAATGTGATACTTCTACTTCAGTAAAGCAATTTTATGACTGTCTATTTGCTAGCTCTTTCTTGCCACTTATCCAAGCACCGACACGAATTACCAGTCAATCCGCTTCGCTTTTAGACAATGTTTTAACAAATGAGGACGATGTTATTCACTCAGGTATATTTATTTCTGATGTAAGCGATCACCTGCCTGTTTTTGTTATCACTGATCTATTTTTTAAACAAGATAGTACAAACAATTCTGATTCTTTTATTAAAAAACGTGCAATCACTGATGAAAATATTGCTATATTTTGCCATAAATTAAGTAATGCTAAATGGCCTACTCAATATGATGATCCAGATGTGTGTTATAATACCTTTTTAGCAATTTTTGTGTCGTTATATGATGAATGTTTTCCTATAGTAAATATTAAAAAGAAAAATACATTTAGGAAACCTTGGTTTAATTCTCATTTAAAAACTATGTCAAAGAAGAAGTTAAATTTGTATAAACGATATTTAAAAGATCCCTCTGATTGTAATCACAGAAAGTATAAAAAAATGAGAAACAAGTTCACTTTTGAATCTCGTAAAGCAAAAAGAAAATATTATGAATTGAAATTTAAAGATACTAAAGGTAATATGTCTGCTACATGGAAGGTTATAAACAATTTACTGGGTAAAAAAAAGAAATTATCAAATGCTAAATTTGTAAGTGATGGTATTCCAATTCCAGACCATGAAATTGCTGATAATTTTAATGATTATTTTATAAATGCTGCATCCAATTTATTGAAGGAATCTGTACATGATGTTAATTCCGATTGTCATTTTAATGTTTCATTTAATTCTCAATCCATGTTTTGTTCACCCGTAAGTTCCCGTGAGATTATTTATATTGTTCTTGGAATGAAAAATGCAACTAGCCCAGGATTTGATGATATTTCTATTTCTGTTGTGAAAAGGGTTATACATTTAATATCTGAACCTCTATGTAGAATTTTTAATTGCTCTTTTTTGCATGGAATTTTTCCAACCCAAATGAAAATTGCCAAAGTTATACCCATTTATAAGAAAGGTGATCATAGTTTATTTTCAAATTATCGACCAATTTCCTTATTATCCACATTTTCTAAGATTTTGGAAAGATGTATGTATAATCGGTTATTCAAATTTATTCAAAAATATGATTTGTTATTTTCTAATCAGTTTGGCTTTAGGCCTCAACACTCTACCTCTTCAGCACTTATAGAATTTGTTCACCATATAACATGTGCCTTGGATGCAAAATTATTTTCAATGACCTTATTTCTAGATTTAACAAAGGCATTCGACTGCCTGGATCATCATATTTTGATAAATAAACTCAATAGATATGGAATTAGAGGAACGTTATTATCCTGGTTCGATAGTTACCTTTCTTCTCGAAAACAATTCATTTATTATAATAATATTCAATCAAATATGAAAACAATTAATTGTGGTGTACCTCAAGGATCCATTCTGGGCCCCCTTCTGTTTTTATTGTTTATAGATGACATTCGTAAAATATCCCAAGATATGAATTTCATTTTGTTTGCCGACGACACAACAGTCACAATCTCGCATCATGATATTAATCAATTGAACGAAATTGCAAATAATGAATTTAAGAAAATACATAAGTGGTTACACAGCAATAAATTAATTTGTAATGCATCCAAGACGCACTTTATGATATTCTCTAACCGCAAGTATAACCCTGATGTAATTAAGATAGATTTTAATGGAATAGAAATTAAACAAGTAACAAATTCTAAATTTCTTGGTGTGGTTGTTGATGATCACCTTACTTGGAATGAACATATAAACTCACTTAGTATTACCTTATCTAGAAACATTGGTGTCATCAACAAATTGTATTATTTACCGAAGCATATTTTGATGAATCTTTATTTTACTATGATATATCCTTTCTTATTATACTGCATTGTTATATGGGGCAATTCCTCCCGCAGCAATATTACACGAATTTTGCGATTGCAAAAGAGAATAATTCGCATCATAAGTCATTCCGCTAGAAATACACACACTCGTCCTTTATTTAAAACCCTCAAACTTTTGAATGTTTTACAGTTATACTCTCATCAATTAGCATCTTTAATGTACTCTTGTCACAAAGGACTGATCCCTTCATCTTTGTCTAAGTATTTTGTTCTTAATATGGATACCCATTCATACAATACCCGTAGTAGTAATGATTATCACATTCCTTTCTCAAGAACATTAGTCTCACAGAGAGCAGTCTCTTTTGCAGGTCCAAAACTTTGGAATTCCCTCCCACCCCATTTAAAAAGCGCTTCATCCTTAAATGTATTCAAACACAAATATAAAGACACACTTTTGAGCACACCAGATCCACTATTGTAATGTTAATATAGGTATAATCCCTCTTTTCCCCTTTTCACCCCTACTCCCTTTCTTTCATTTTAGTATCTGTATTTGTACGTGCTTATTTTGAGGCAGTCGCTTCTCTGGGGACCATACCCACCAAGATTTGTTTATCTTTAATTATGGTCCCTTCTCATATTCCCAATTTATTTATTTGTATTGTGCAATTGTTGTATTTATGTATTATTCATTTGTCTTGTTTTACATTGTAAATTATATTCTTGTTTTGGTTTTATGAGTCAATAAATGAAATGAAAATGAAATGAACTTGTATCTGATAAACAACGGATGAAGCGGAGCTGTGCCGGACTTAGAATGCATGCTCATTGGACGATCACTTACTGGAGCGAAAGGGAACATATGAATAACGGAGGTTAAACAATTGGAGTAACGATGGTCCACAGGACAAAACTGACGTCAGGGTAAGTACAGTTTTACAAAGTACATGAAACGGGTTTTTACCAGGTCCGGAGAACGACGTGCATATTTAGGGTATATAACATGTACAAACGTGCCTTCATTGTCTCACTCCCCCATTATTCTTCATGCATATCGGAACTTGACGAACGTCATCATGAAATGCCGTGTGATCCATCGCTCGCAAAATAAAGTGGACATCATTCAGGCATAGATTAATCTGTTGGATGTCAACACCGTACTGCAAGGCCAAGATAAATGCTGCCAATTCCACCTCTCTCCACCTTCTACCAGTGGAAGTGAGGTAGAACAGGCTCCACAAAATAGGACGAACCATGTCTTGAAAGGGTCTTGACTGATCGAAGCCCTGATGGGACACCCACATTGGGGGCCTTCATGGGGGTCTTTTTTTTACCTTTTAGGTTTAATTCTATTGTGGTAAAGATTGAACCATTTGTATATAAATATTTGCACAATCATGCTCTGGTTATTTGTGTACGTTTTTCCTAGACAAGCTAACTACATTTTACTGGAAACAAGATAGGTTGGCCTCTTTTGCTAGGGCAGATATGGTTTTTGTGGGGCATCCCCCATTCAAACAGCATGGGTGGAATTCACAAAGGAGGTTTGTGTAAACCATGGTCTACATATTCTATGGAGTACAATTTGGTACCTGATTAAGAAAGAATGTTAACTCCTTACTTGTTAACAATGTTGATGCTACACATTTACTAAATGCACCATATACATGTTTGTCTTCTCAGATGGTGAAATATGCTGGTTAGCAAGCACTAACAGTCATATCATTACAACTTAGAAATTGTTTCAGTTGCCTACTAGCAGCACTCCATGGATGTAGGTCATAGTTTAAACCATGGTTTACCAAAACCTCCTTTGTGAATCCAGGCCCATATCTCTATAGTTATATACAGAAGCTGAGTGGTTGTATGAGTGGGATGGCTAACTCCAAGTCTGGATCAAGAGGGTATCAGTAAAATACTTGTTGGTTGGTAATCCTGGGTCAAACTCGTGCAAGAATGTCATTGATCATCTCTGGGGCCATCCTCATGAAATAATGTAGCTCTGTCATTAGCTTGTCTAAAGACCAATTTTTGTTCGCCTTTTAGGCCCCTGTTATGCACTAGATCATTGCCTGTGTTGCCCCTTTCGCCTTATTCTGCTGTTCTTTACATGGGCATAGATTTTTCAAGTTGGTATCCAACCAATAAATATGTGCCTGAATGAGATATACTTGATTTTGAAAACGGTGTATTTTGAGTCCTCAAAGTCCGACATGCAAGAATAATAATTGGGTAGTAAGACATTAAAGTCACGTTTACCCCAGATATACACGTCGCTCTCCCACCCTGGTGAATACCCGTTTCGTGTACAGTATTCCATGTAAATGACGGTCCGCTGAGCATGCGTTCTATGTCTGGCATACCTCCGCGACATCCGTTCCATATCAGATAGTTGTCCGGCAGTGACACAGGTCTCAATACCAGACATCAACGGATGCGAACAGGACGAGAAACGTACGAGTTCCGAACAAAACGGATGCAAAGCGCACAGCAAACGTACAACCAAAGAACGACTTTGTCCGGCGGTGTCCGTTCCAAGTTTTGTGCATGCACATAGTATTCCATCGGACAGAACACACATCGCCCGACAACGAACGTATTCGCCGAACAAGAAAAGGGACAAGAAACGTAACATACGAACGGAGACGAACGGATTGAAAATGTTGCTCTCCGTTCGGCATACATTTACGCTATCCGGTCATATGTGACCGGTGTAGTATTGTTTGCTGTGGTTTTTTTTGGAGAAAAATGATTTTATACCAAAACAACACATACAACCCTTGCTGATATTAATTAATTACTGAATTACATTTTGGGATTACAAGTTTTAAATCATAGGATATTCCGAACAGGATATTCAAAAGCAATTACCCGTATTTCCAGTCACGGCCCCCACTTCGCGGTCGCCAGTGGCAATGGTGGCCTGTACGCTGAACTGGTATTTTGTGTTGGGGTGTAGATCTGTGACGGTCGTAGTAGTTAGTAGACTGAGTACCTTGTTGCTCTTGATGGTTGTACCGTCCGTGTAGGTGACCGTGTAGATGATAGCTTCGGGCACCGCGTCCCAGGACAGGTTGGCCGTGTATGCCGTGATACTGTCCAGTGTTAAATTCCATGTAGCTATGTTCGTGAGTAAGGATATTGTTAAAGGGTACCACCAGGCAGAGATTTAGCTCTCTTACATCAAAGACATATCTTAAATGAACATACAAAACAAGTCTGTGTTCCTGAAAGTATTTGTACATCGCCAGAGAATCATTTTTAATATCACCTATCAATCATTCTGTCAGCGCAGTTCCGATTACGATATCACTTAACGATCCTCTTATCGGAAGCAACTGCGATATATATCGCAGCAAGCAGAGGAAATCTCGAAAATCTCGAAAATCTCTTGTGTGCAGCGAATAAAAAATCAACTTGGCGTTCAGAAACAGCATCTGTCCCGTATACACGTAACCTAACCAGGGTACTTCGTACGGCGCCTGGCATACTGAGGTGTGTATACCGTGATGGTAACACTTTATAGGCTTTAACGGCAAACACACTTATAAAAAAAAAAACACAATAGCATACTTTAAATAACATATCTCGGTTCATACTTACGAATTATGTTATGCATGGACATCAATGATCCAAATCTTAAAATGTCTGATGCTCCATTCGTTTTATTTATATTGAAATTTACTATAAAACTGGCAAGATTACAGAAGTGACGAAAATGGTTTCCGAATTTGTTCACTGCATGCAATGTCAGGTGATCGAAAACTTGTCGGCAATGCGCGAGGTCGCAGGTCAAACTTTGGCGTACGAGCCTGGATGTGCGCTCGTTCTGTACAGCGATTGATCTATTTCTGCGTGCGCGATACACCCCTGTACTACGTACATGTGAGTACGGTACATACAGTCCCTGGCTTATTGTATTAGTCAACCGATCGCCACTTACGCGCGGAATACCTCCTATCCCCGCGCATGCGCTATGCATTGCCGACGAGTTTTCGGCCACCTGACATTGCATGCAGCGAACAAAGACGAAGGAAATAACAGTCATCATCATCATCATCATCAATTTGAGGTAAGTTATCAAGCAACAAATTAAATAGCATGCAAGGTAGGTTGAAGGTTTAATTCATGTCTAGAACAAAAAAATAATAATAATAATAGATGTAAAGTTGTTGAAACCACCCGTCGCAAAATTTCTCAAAATTTTGTAACGTCTCGTCGTCACAGCGCCGTACTTCGTACGGCGCTGATCACAGTTAGTATACACGTAGCATTGTACTATTGCATGCATTCAGAGTAACCTACATTGTATTATGCATGGTGCGGTGCATAGCGCTGGGCATTGTGTGTAGTGTGTACCATGACTCCAACAATGCCGTTGTAGTATGTACATCAAAGTGCGAGCACACACGGGCGTATTGCCTGCATGCCATACGATACTAACTATCGCATGGGCTATGCGATAAATCGCACATACTACCATATAACGTACGCGTATTGATTGAGCGGTCGTGCAAACAAAAGTCGCGCGCGCGAACCACTAAATAGCCGTGGTTCCGTAGGTCGTAGTAATTAATTGCATTGTTCTCAAATTACAGAAACATATCAGACCCCATGAGAGTATGATTGGTATTCAATTATAGTACCAAAACAACTAAGGATTGGTTTTATCATGCCCGGCGGTACCCTTTAAATAGATGGTTAAATCCCTAAAAATAACTGTGGTGTTTTTGTAAAATGGCAAATAAATCGTTTTTGTTTCAGTTTATGGTGCAACTTTGATGTAAACAATGTGAGTCTTACAATGACGTGGTGAACGGGTTAAAATGGTGTACTATATCCAATCATTTGTAACCAACATTTTACCCGATTGATATGTACAATTGTATTACATCCACGCAACCTGATATTGCAACTTCTTTACATTTCCAATTATTTATTGGTTTTGTATCACGAAATTGAAATTAAATATTACATCGCTTTGCATGTATAGTAGTGGCGTCAAAGAAATATACAACGATAATGTGCTTAGCAATGTTTAGGATTACGTAGTGAAAGTAACATTTTATACATTTTCTGCCTATTCATGACATGTTTTATGGTAAATATCTTAATCACTGATCCTGATATGTAGTGTATCCCTTTTGCAAGCACTAACAATTCTAGAGAAGAAACGTTAATCGCATTTTAATTTCAAATTGTGACATTGTCCAAATCCTAAAAATCCATGTGAAATTTTTGCGGTTCCCTCATACCTTGTTGTATACGTATTAACAACATACGCATGGGACATGTTTTGGTTGTTAAAATTTTGCTTTCGTTAGAAAGATATTTACGATTAATGTGTTGAGATGTTAAACTATCCACTGGATAGTCGTTACCGTGTATAAAGTGAGTGCAATGAGTTAGCGAATAATATTAGATAATAATTGTATCAACCATTCATCACTTTTTGCACATGTCAACAAAATTACTGGATCCCTTCAAGACAAATCATCATATTACAGCAGAAATCTAATTGATCACTATGATGATTATTATAAATGTTATATTTGTGACCGCCCTGCTCGAAACCCGCACAAAGTAGGCATATCAAGCAGGTGGGAAATTGTGACTGGAGTCGAAATCATCAGGTGAAGGAGAGTTCGGTTCATCTAATTGTGTCTCCGCAGCATTAACTTCGCTTCTGAATTCAGGATCTGGCGAGTTCTGAACGAAGATATCTGTTTCCTTATTTCCAACAAATATGCATCAAGCATAATGACCGCCCAGCCCAAAATCCACACAAAGTAGGCACATATTAGTGTGGACCTTTCGAACTGGTTTGAAAGAGTATAATGTAAGTTTTACATAATATATATCTATTTTGATAATGTAGTTAATGTAGTTAATGTAGTGTTGCATGAAAGTCCTTTTGATACACAGAATGCCAAAAAAAAAGTGGCTTAAAGATTAGGATCATTATCAAATTTAGTATCATGTCTTTAAAATGATGCCCCGTTATTATTTTGTTCAAGTTTTATTCAAGTTAATGCTGTGTTTGTCACGGTTGATGCATACTAAAACATCACTTGCCAAAGTTGTCAGTACTGTACACATACATGCCGCATAATCAATGTAATGATATACTGATAATTAAGGCATGAATAGTACAACAAATATCTCACCAAAATCCTGAAACAACGGTTTTAATTTAAAAGCACTGATGAGCCCTGGATCCATGCACCCAGACAGCATTATGATTACATATGACACACTATTTTAAGGAAATACAAACACGCTTTCTAGCGATGCTAAATTCACTGGTGACGCAATATAAAGACAAAACATCTCCCCTAAATAAACGGTACTCGATTCAACGCGTAACAGTTCTCATAATCAAACGCATTTTGCATTATTCTAATTGAATTCACATCCAAGTTTAGCTCTACCGTACTTAACCCGCTAATATAATCATTACAAGCATAATGGTATTGAATACATTAGTAAACAAGCTTTCAAATTACAGTCAAACCTGATAATGCTACTCACCTGTCTATAGCGACCACCTGCTCATAACGACCGCTCTCCCGTCCTCCCCTGAAAAATCATGTGTTAAACGACCTGCGTAATGCGACCACCTGCCTAACGCGACCAGCGACCACCCCATTTGGGTCCCGACGCACGTATGAACTTGTGTATAGCGACCAAAAAATTAGCGCTAATGCGCGACCAAGGCATCAACTCGATCGTCTCTGGTCGTACAAGTCTCCAATTCTGACCATGTCAATGCATGTAACACACCATTGAAATGACTATCAACTTCAGACAGACGCTTAATTACCGACACCAAGTGGCTCAGACTCATAAACAAAGCTTATACGTGCCCTTCAGTACCTGATGCTGATAGAGAAATGCGTCGAACTAAGGCACTTCACTCAACATCACAACTTTGACATCTATACAATATTTTAATCGCCGAGGCCGGGTGTTTCTCCCACTTTCTTACTCTTTTCATTGATTATCCATGCGCTTGTTACGACCAATTAAAACAATACATCTTGACTTCAGAATTATAAAATAGAAAACTATACACATGCGCATTTGATTCTCTAAAGTCTTAAGATGCGAAAATAAATTATACATTATCACATTGCATTGTAATTTCACTTCAAAAGAAAATACAAACATTTAATATCATTTAAAATATAGTGCCAATATATCATTTCAATTTTTTCTTGGTTATCCATGCAACAAATACTAAATAAAACTACGGACACATGCGTGTGCAGATGACAATTTTGTGCATATAAGCACAATTTATTAAATCAGACATTCAAAATGGCCGCCAACTTGTCTAATGCGACCAACTGTTTATAGCGAGCACTTTTCGCCGGTCCGTTGAGTGGTCGCTATAGACAGGTTTGACTGTATAATAAACTTGAGCATTTAAATTCAAATAAAAAAGCTAAAATCTTCGATGATGCACGAGTCAAATTTCCAAACTGAATTCTCTTCGCGTGATCCTTCGCAATTTCTTTAAGAAAGTCAATTTAATTATCTATTGGGTTGTTGCCAGGTTTGTATAGCTTCTGACTATACGAGCAATGACAATCGTTTCACGGGAGCGTCCGCAATGCAAGGATGTTTGTGGTTTGATAGTTGAGAACCGGTCTAGCAATTCACAGGTCACGGCTTCGATTTCTGGCGAAGCTTATTTTACTTTGATCATTTGCATTTATTCGGACTTAAAGTAACAAGGTCAAAATTATTTTTTCACCACAATCACTTACCCCCTGGAAAATGCTCATCTGCTATCCTACGTAATCTTGCCTTCACCAGTGCTTCCCTAAAGACAGACCTCTCCTCAGCCTTTCCCACGTTGACATGCCAGTCCCGTAGCATCTTCAGTGTTCCATCACTAGTCACGTCTTGGAACCGCATGTTGGTTTTGAGGTAGTTCTCTATCGTCCCCTGTTGGAATCCTAGTGCCCTTCCCAAGCTCTCTATTTTGTCTATATCCGTGAGTTCTTGAGCCACTGAACGCAGAATGGCATCAAAACTAAAGTAAAACAATACAACAACACTACAATAAGTCTTGTACAGTATTACATTAAGATACCTCAGTCCCACCATACTTGACAACTTATGACAACATGTATTCCAGATGTTCAGGTTTCGAATCAACACTATGTGTACTGTATTGTACTTCAAACATCTAGTGTAAAATAAATTTCATTAAAGAAATTCCATTTAATAATATAAACGTGTTATCTATTTTCGCAAAAAAAAAACGTTTAATAAGATATTCATCTTACATTATTTACAGTCGGTACATCATTACTTATTTACAGATGTTAAGCTCAAGCCACGTAACGATGGAAAAGAACCATAGCATTCAAACTGCCTCCTTATTTAAACGATCATAGACAATTAAAATCTGTTCTTAAGTCATCACAGTATGGCAAAACAAACCTTATGATACTCACTACAAACTAATAACATTAGGATACATGATCATGCATAGGGTCAGATCTTCTTTCTACAACTTTCTTTTCAAAGCGCTTAGAGGATGGCCTGCAGTAGGCGCTATACAAATATGTTATATTATTATAATAATATTATCCCAATGTTTTGTTATTTTGTGTTTTTATCTTGTAATTTTCAATATTGAAGTAAGTGATATTTACTCATTAGGTCCAGGGTTAGTTTCCACGTCTCCCGCCCTCGTGAGGTGAAGTTTTGATATGAACAGCTTCCACAGACGTGTACAGCTACTCTTCACAGATCTGTGCCTCTCATCATGCGACTTCCGAGGAGTAGCCTTCTGCTTTAAATTAATGATGAAAAGGTATATTTATCTAATGCTAGAACATTGTATTAAAGTATAGACACATGCTATCATATAACGGAAAACAAATCATTATCGTTAGTGTAACAACTGCGCATAAACACATACAGTAGACTAGACCCTTTTGTTACATTGTAAGACATTGCAACATAAACTTCGAAAATAACGGCATTGACGAAATGCATATCTAGCATAATGAGATTACAAAGATCCTTACATTTGGTTACAATGGCTGGTGTGACATAGACTGCTTCAACATAAATCAGTCAGCTACCATGTGTACACTTTTATATTTGAATAATAATTACCATTGGTATGTAATCTCTATTCTGCACTTTTCAATAATGTACACCTACACGTTAAAGGAGTATGAACATTTTAATGACATACTACATGCAGATTTATATTGCACTTTATAACACAATTGTAACTTTAGTTACACACTCGTCAATCATTAACCCGCACGTGACATTCACACTTCCAACTCATTCAAAGAAGCATTGTAAACATGCTACCAGGTTTGACAGGTCCGCATACGCATGGGTAATATTTAGGGTCATTCGTGAATGCAAGTAATCAATTACCAACATCCCTCTGTTGCTGACCCTACATTGGATCAGTGCCTTACCTTTTCAGTTTTGGATGTAAGGCGTCGGAAATGGTCTCTACATAGATGGAAGATGGTAGAAGAACAAGATCTATGAGAATGTCTTGGCTTGGAAGTGTCGCTCCCAGGTGAGAAGTTTCTGCTTATGTCGATAATGGTTGTTGGTTGAGTTGGACCTGCGTTCATGATGTGTGCCGGTTCGTTGGTCTGAGTTGACGAGTCTGGGGAAGTTTCTGCTTGGTCCATGCTGGTCATGTGTGTGCTGTCTAAGATTATGTAAGCTTTATCACCTGCATGACTAAGTTGGCTTTGTTCTTGTGTGGATAACACTGTTGACAAGGTTCCCTTGTCTGCTTTCAATGATACCTTAGGGCGATTGTCTTCTGCTTTCTTTGGTGGTTTAATTTGATTTTTCCTTCTCCTCTTGTATTTTATAAGAAGAGCCTTTACTTTAGACCTTTTATTTTTGATTAGTTTTGACAACATCCGTTGTCTTTTTCTTTTCTCTCTTTCCTGCCATTTCTTCCCTTTTCTCTTCTTATCATTATCACTGATTATATCCCTCGTCTTCGTTGTGTTGCAGCCACACGTATCGATCTCGGCTGTAGATCTTTGGATGAATCTCCCAATCCTGACCCTCCAGTCACACAGAGAGACGGGCATGGTGGTGCTCAGGTCACGCCTTCAGCTGCTGCTCCCTGTCAATCTACCACCGACCTGTAGAGAGAATAAAACAACACAAACTATGTTCATGAACGGTGTTTGGTATCAAAGTAGACACCGTCATATGTTGTAGTCATCTACAGTTACTTTGTTCTGAATCCACCAAACTCACTTGCTTCTCTAGTAGTTCTATCATGCCTGGTTGCATTCCTGTTAGCAGTCAGGCCCACTCTCGCTTTTCCACTATTCTTGAAAATAGCGGGAAAACGCTATTCCTGAACCCCTTCCTATTATGAATCATGACGTCATACTTAGCTATGCGTGTTGTGTCAAGGGGGGAATTCAATCTACTATTGCAATTGATTTTATGTAATTAATTTTAGCCAATGTTCTGGATAGGTCATCCTAATATTTCATTCGTACCATCAATGATAATTGATCTGCATATTTGCATTTTTTCTCAATGATCTATTCAGAACATTTGAAGAAAATAGCGTTGGAAATCGTAACTTTGATTTCAGATTTAAAATTGTTGCAGGTTTGACTTTTTAGTCTTTAAGGACAGCCGTTTACTTTAAATCGATCGATACAGCGAGCCCGCGGAGGCAGCTAGCTAGCGCAGCGAGCGTTCGGCCCGTCCAGAGCTGCGGCCATGCCGACCCTACCCCGGTAGCTAGGTAGGGCGAGTCGGCTCTATGCATGCCGTACGCGTAACTATACAGGTAATTTACCGTATAGGCTGTACAAAATTATATTTTTGTTCGATCACCGATATTATTGCATGTCACTATCGCTAGCTGATCGCCACGATCACGGAAGGGAAATTGTAACTCCTTTTGGTAAAAAAAGTTCGGTTGATTAAAATATTAGGTATATATTTTTCTATGGATCCTGAAGTTCAAGAAAGAATTAATTATAAAGAAATTTTAAGTAAAATTAAACATTTATTAATATGGTGGAAACAGCGGGACTTGACCCTGATGGGAAAAATTCAATTGATAAAGACGTTTGTGATTTCTAAATTAATATATATATCTTCACTCACTCCAATACCGCCAGGTGAAATAGAAGATTTAAATAGACTAACATTTGATTTGTTGTGGCATGGGAAAGATAACATTAAACGAGAAGTTACTTTTTTGAAATATGAAAAGGGGGGTCTAAAAATGATTGATTTTCAATTGTTTATTCGGACACAGAGAATAATATAGATTAAGAGACTTTTTGAGGGGGAATCAATGATGGGATGGAAAAGAGTTTTTTAATTCTTGACTCGACAAGTAGGAGGTCTGTTGGTGTTTTTTTTTGTAATAGTTCATTTGATTTATTGAACTTGTCACTTCCGGTTTTTTATAGGGAAATGTTAGAAGCTTGGATAGGTTCAAAAGATTTTTTGTTAAAAGGAACTGGAAGTAGAAATCAAATTGTTTTTAATAATAGATACATTCGAATTAATGGACAAATTTATTATAATGAAACATTATTTTTGAAAAATATTTATAAAATACATCATATAGTCGACAGTAAAGGAAGAATAAAATCTGTCCATGAATTCATTAGACTAGGATTAGATAGGTCAGAAATTGACATAGTAAAACAGATTTTTGAAAATATACCATTTATATGGAAACAATTGTTAAGTAGAAATTATAATGTGATGGAAGATACTGCACTGAATTTGGAGTTTCGATTGAATGAAAAAAGATTATTCATTACGTGATATAACTTCAAAAGGTAAATATGAACGTTTGTTAAATTTAAGGGTAGAGAAATCTTTTGCAGTTCGCAATATAGAACACTTATATAATGTTTTTGGAAAGGATAATGAAAACATTTTTGTACGTTCCCGAAAATCCACGCTTAATAGTACACTAAGGGAATTTCAATTTAAATTACTCTATAACCGTATTTATACAAACAAACATATGTTTACTTTTCATATGGGGAATAGTAATTTATGCTCGTTTTGTAATAAAATGCAGGAAACCTATGAACATTTATTCTATTCTTGTGAAAAGGTAAGAATGATTTGGGTAGACTGCGGTAATGAGTTTGATTTAAAAGAATTAACAAATATAGATTGGAAAGGGGTCCATGTGGGAATTAAGGTTAGAAATGTAGGAAAAGACCAATTATTAAATCACGTTATACTATTGATACAAAGTATGATATTTGTTAATAGTAGAACGAAAGATTAACCTCCAACTATAAGAGATATTAAAGATACATTATTGAAAATAAAGAGGAAGAAAGAAAGATAGCTGAACAGAGAGGGATTTTGCGAATCCATTACAGAAAATGGAACACACTCTCTGCCTAGGGTATGAGACAGAGACACCAAGTCTGTTTTTTGTTTTTTTTCTAATTCTTACTACCGCCTCCCCCCCTTTTTTTTCTTCTTTTCTTTCTTCTGTTATCTCTCCATTCTTTTCATTTTTTATATAGGTTTTCTCTCAAACACTATAATGATTATCATTCTATTTATGTTGATAGGTTGCAAATGTATATGTAATGGTGTACACAATTGTTAGTTTGTTGGCTTTTGACATGTTTTTTAAATTTAATTTTTTAATTGGATATGATGATTTTGATAAGAGCTTTGGTTGATCATCATTTGTACTTTTAAAAGTGTTCTCTGGAAAATAATGATTTGAGAGAGAATGAAACACTTTCAAATACAAAAACAGTGTTGTACTTAAATTATAATATTCTCTCAAATTACATACATTAGGATCTTGCTAACATGAAATTAAACGAAAAGTGGTTGGAAAATGTTAAAAGAAAACATACAGAAAATATGAATTGTATAGAGTAAGAGCATGATTATCGTTTAGGTAACACTTAATTGTATGTGGATTGTAATCAATAATTTATGAGTATTCATATGAATTTGTTGAAAGAATTTGTTTTGTATTGCAAATGATTTACGTGGAAAATTTGTTTGTTTGAGAGAAAAATAAAATACTATTTCAAAAAAAAAAAAAAAACGATGTATGCGCCATCTAGCGACGTCGCGGAGAGAATAGCGGTATATCGACATTTTCAAAATAGTGGAAAAGCGAGAGTGGGCCTGACTGGTTACTAATAGAAGTATGAAATACAATTTCCATTTTCCGAACAGTTTTATTTATCATTGATTTTTTTAAAATTATTGAATGTGAAATAAAATAATCCAGGAAATAACTGTCATTGTCTGGAAACGTATGGCAATACGTTGGCTAATATCAATTTTCGTTTTTTCATTATACATTATTAACTTGCCCATATCACATATATTACTCGCTTGCATAACAGTGATTTAGCATGGAATTTTTGCATTTTACTCATTAGACATTCTATATTTTAAAAGTATACAGTATATTACGTATTCTTAGTCAGTATATTTATTATGTTCCTTTAAACTATCCCTTTGTACTACGATCTGGAATGCTCCAGGTAAGTTCCTAGTTCATGTTCATTTTGTCAAACCATTTTGCTATTTAAACACTCTCACCAACATCTTGACTATCAATCTATCAAAGCAAACAAAAATATGGTTTACGATATTATAAAGTGTTGTTCAAATAATGAAAACGAGTTTTATCTATCATTAAATCGTCCAAAATAGCGGTTTGAAATACCCGTTGGTGTAGACCTATGTACGTACAAATTTTGATTTCAATTTGGCTGGTGCATCAATATAGGAGCACTTTGGAAGAGGCTTCCCGTATCAATTTGGTAAAATGTGATGGATGATACGTTTGTTTATATTGATAGGTTAGGTTTAATGATATTATGAAAAGTGACACGATTTTTTCCGTGATAGAGAGTACTAGATCCGTATCAATCATAATCCATCATCTGATATATAGGCCTATGTATGTATATTTGATCATAATATTCCATGTTTACTGTTCACTCTTTACTGGATATGTAATGTTCTCTTTGATTCCCTCTGTAGAGCAATTACATACGCCACTCATTGTCATCGTGTTATCGATGCAAGCGCATGTTGGGATTATCAGTATAGTATTATGGTATTATTTCACATTCTGTAATTCAAACGGAGAATAACATTCCCATCCCCTCCCCATTACCTTTTTCTTATACCATTTCACACTCATGTCAGTTCTTGTTTACATATCTGGTTGTAAAGGTAAGCGCATTAAATAAAAACACTAATATCCAAATATTATAAAATAATATAATATGGTAAATCCCGTCTGCGAAGCATTTTCAATAAATTATAATAGGTGATGTACATACATAATGTTCATACGAAGACAATATCCTTCGATCCCGGTGTAATATTTACACCGCCTAGCCCTTTATAATATCCGTGTTAATGTTTTTTCTGCACAAGAGCCTTTTGCATATATTGTTATTACGATAACCGTAATATCATTGAATCCTTACTTTATTACAATTGCCAGTCAATATTGGAACGCATCAGACTTGAAAGAAATAATTGCAGCCTATGATTCGACTGACAAGTTTAGAATGTATATTTTACCGACTAGTCAATATCTTGTGAAGTTTGCAGCCTCCTGCCCCAGTTGTTACGATTAAGCTGGTGATTATTATTTTGACTGATTGTATAAAGCTTAGATAAACCAGCTAGTGATAAACACACCTTTAGACTGTGTAAACACATAACCTACTCAGACCCACATATCACCATACTTATCTGACCTTCTGTAATCCGACGCTTTCAAGTGGAATCTGGGTAACCCCAGGGAGCTGGTATACGTAGCCCTAATATTTGTTTGCATATCAATAGTCAACACAGCGGGACTTGACCCTGATGGGAAAAATTAAATTGATAAAGACGTTTGTGATTTCTAAATTAATATATATATCTTCACTCACTCCAATACCGTCAGGTGTAATAGAAGATTTAAATAGACTAACATTTGATTTGTTGTGGCATGGGAAAGATAACATTAAAGGGACTTAGTAACATTGTCCAAATCCTCAAAATAAAATTGTAATTCTAGCGGTTCCTTTATACCTTGTTGTATTCGTATTAACAATAAAATCATGGGACAGCTTTCGGTTTTTCAAATTTCCCTTTCATTACAAAGATATGTATGATTGAAGTATTTAGATAAGAAAATCTCCGGGCGAGATTTTCATCCCTGTACAAAGTGAATGCAGTGAGTTGGTGAATATCACCCAATATCACTTTGCATTTTCGCTCATTACTTGGCCATACATTGTCCATTTGACCTGAAATTTTCACACAATACCCTGAGGACATATGAGATAACAACAGTATACATTGCATCAACCATTCATCAGTTTTTGCACATCTCAACAAAGTTACTAGATCCCTTTAAACGAGAAGTTACTTTTTTGAAATATGAAAAGGGGGGTCTAAAAATGATTGATTTTCAATTGTTTATTCGGACACAGAGAATAATGTAGATTAAGAGACTTTTTGAGGGGGAATCAATGATGGGATGGAAAAGATTTTTTTAATTCTTGACTCGACAAGTAGGAGGTCTGTTGGTGTTTTTTTTGTTATAGTTCATTTGATTTATTGAACTTGTCACTTCCGGTTTTTTATAGGGAAATGTTAGAAGCTTGGATAGGTTCAAAAGATTTTTTGTTAAAAGAAACTGGAAGTAGAAATCAAATTGTTTTTAATAATAGATACATTCGAATTAATGGACAAATTTTATTTATTTTATTTATTTTATTTTTATTTATCATTGATTTTTTTTAAATTATTGAATGTGAAATAAAATAATCCAGGAAATAACTGTCATTGTCTGGAAACGTATGGCAATACGTTGGCTAATATCAATTTTCGTTTTTTCATTATACATTATTAACATATCACATATATTACTCGCTTGCATAACAGTGATTTAGCATGGAATGTTTGCATTTTACTCATTAGACATTCTATATTTTAAAAGTATACAGTATATTACGTATTCTTAGTCAGTATATTTATTATGTTCCTTTAAACTATCCCTTTGTACTACGATCTGGAATGCTCCAGGTAAGTTCCTAGTTCATGTTCATTTTGTCAAACCATTTTGCTATTTAAACACTCTCACCAACATCTTGACTATCAATCTATCAAAGCAAACAAAAATATGGTTTACGATATTATAAAGTGTTGTTCAAATAATGAAAACGAGTTTTATCTATCATTAAATCGTCCAAAATAGCGGTTTGAAATGCCCGTTGGTGTAGACCTATGTACGTACACATTTTGATTTCATTTTGGCTGGTGCATCAATATAGGAGCACTTTGGAAGAGGCTTCCCGTATCAATTTGGTAAAATGTGATGGATGATACGTTTGTTTATATTGATAGGTTAGGTTTAATGATATTATGAAAAGTGACACGATTTCTTCCGTGATAGAGAGAACTAGATCCGTATCAATCATAATCCATCATCTGATATATAGGCCTATGTATATATATTTGATCATAATATTCCATGTTTACTGTTCACTCTTTACTGGATATGTAATGTTCTCTTTGATTCCCTCTGTAGAGCAATTACATACGCCACTCATTGTCATCGTGTTATCGATGCAAGTGCATGTTGGGATTATTAGTATAGGTGCTTTTAATCATGGTATTATTTCACATTCTGTAACTTAAACGGAGAATAATATTCCCATCCCCTCCCCATTACCCTTTTCTTATACAATTTCACACTCATGTCAGTTCTTGTTTACATATCTGGTTGTAAAGGTAAGCGCATTAAATAAAAACACTAATATCCAAATATTATAAAATAATATAATATGGTAAATCCCGTCTGCGAAGCATTTTTAATAAATTATAATAGTTGATATACATACATAATGTTCATACGAAGACAATATCCTTCGATCCCGGTGTAATATTTACACCGCCTAGCCCTTTATAATATCCGTGTTAATGTTTTTTTCTGCACAAGAGCCTTTTGCATACATTGTTATTACGATAACCGTAATATAATTGAATCCTTACTGTATTACAATTGCCAGTCAATATTGGAACGCATCATACTTGAAAGAAACAATTGCAGCCTATGATTCGACTGACAAGTTTAGAATGTATTTTTTTACCGACTAGTCAATATTTCGTGAAGTTTGCAGCCTCCTGCCCCAGTTGTTATAGTCTGTGGGCCAGAGGGGCCTACCGGTGACCCCCCCTATGATCCTCCGACTTGGGTGTCATTTTGTCCATTGATATGTCCAATGTTAGAAACAAAATGTTAACAAGAAAAAAACTCATTTATACTATGTTTTTTTACTACTTTTTTGGAGGTATGTAAAAATAGCACTTTTTCATGTTTTGCTTAATTTCTTAGGGTGGGTGAAAATTGAGATTGCATTAAATGCTCTCATTTCATAATGGCTAGGTCTTTATCCACCAAACCTTGCTGATACCCATATCCATATGAGCATATAGTACAGACAAATTTTTGTTGTCATAGTTGATTGGCTTCATATAATTATGACGTCATCAAATTTGCATATGAATAATCACGGGAATTTCCGTGAACAAAACAGTTAAAAAAACAATGTTCATTAATATAGTTTGTTTTTTTCACCATGGAAATGATGGCAGTAAGCTTAAACTTATGGTTTCTACTAGTGAAAGTGTATTTAAATCAGAAACGTGATTATTCTTTGAATATAATCTACAAAAGGGACATTTTTGATTACGTAATCACCATGCGTCATATTTAATTTTGAGGCATATACTGGCCATGTTATCTAGGTCACATATTGTTTCCTGTTTAATTTCTTTATTTGAGGGCCAATCACTCTCATATTTGGGACATAATAAAGCTAGGGGGTTCTTCAGTTTACAATAAGTAGAATTTCAAAAGGTCATCATATGAGGGCGCTATTCAAAAAAATTGGTTAAAAACATTACAAATCCTAAAATTCCGACAATGAAGAGTTTTTTCTCTAACTGTCTGATTTGTATAGAAAACTTGATATTTTGTTGCATTACTATGCAAACTTACATTTCATTGAATGAATTAAAGACGTTTATGTTGATTCTTATACGGTTTAGGTCTGAATTAGGCCTAGCTCCATCTGATCTGAATGTTACCATTAAAGTGCAATAGGGAATACATTGCGCTACATAAAAATGTTTTTAAATAATTTATCAAATTGTTACCCTATAGTCTAGTCCTGAGTGAGATTTTCTGATGGCCTATTTATAAAAAGATATGAAGTAAAAACAAATGATTTGGGGAAAACACTTATTTTCCACTATGTGTATTCTTCTTCTGTTTAGCGTCACATTTCTTTCAGATTAGAGAAAATGAATATGTCCTGTTGACAGTTTATTTTTTTTTAATATCCCACCTCCCCCCCAAAAAAAAAATTAATAAAAAAAGAAATAAAAAATGTCAACAATTTCATCTGATAACTAGATCAATTCAGGATTACCATGGTGACATAAAGTGATGAATTAAGTTTTAACAAAATAAAGCTAACGTCCAGATTGCAATATGTTTAGTTCACGAAAGGCTTTTTATAATTAAGAAGCACATGCATATGAACGTCTTTGTGTGTGTATTATTAAATTGTCAACGCATTTTGCAACATGTTTGCTCTGATCTTTTACAAAACGAAACGTACTACGTCACAATATTCATAATATCAATACACGGGATACTAATAACATTCCATTAGTCATAGACACCTGAGGAATGATCTGTAGAATTACGGCATGTGAAAGCATGGCTGTTGCAATAGCTAATGTTAGTTAGATTCCTTTCATGTGAATAAATGGTACAAGCAAAATAAGGACTGACAAAATATAGTGTTTATACCTCGAATTTCGTCATGGAACTTAAGCCGTACATCGCGTTCTTCTCCTTTACATTACTGATTAGATATAATACAAAGTATCATTATCTTTAAGACAGCAAATTATCATAAAGAATCATTGAGACATTATAAGCATCTACCTTATGTGCCATATCGTTGAGCTTTTCAAGCGCCTGATCCTAAACCAGCACCATGCAATCACAACAAGAGCACCCCAAAACCTGGGCAGACTGGCTCCCTACCCATGATATTAATCACTAGCCCAGCAATTAATAAGCCATAATCCATAGAAAACAGTAATGATCTTCAGAGTTTGGGGGGTTCAGCCAATTGCTGCCTTTGCGTATGAAACCGTGAACCACTGGCTCATCCTGAACATGTAAATGGGATTACAATTTATGCTGAAGACCTTTGGATTGAAGTCAAGAGTCATGAGCAAACGAATGATAATTCGAAGACACTCACTACAATCCTAAACAGACACCAACTAAATGTAAATCATACCAGAACCAAAATTGCATGTGTGGGCCACTCTGTTGTGAGGAGACTGCTTGTCGCAGAACGGCATCCATCGTAACATAGTTACTTGTACTTTAATATAATTCCGTGCCATACTGAACAGCATTCTCATACAAACTCCATGAAAAAAAAACAATCTGCAAAAAAAGAATTGCAGACCGGTCTCACTTCTTTCAACATCTTCATGCTGTTTGAACATCTTATTCTGACCCTATATAAATTGCAGTTGTACAACTATCTCTGATGAAGGAGCAAGCAGGATTGCGGTCTGGGAAGTCTTGCAAAAGCCATCTGCTCAACCTTACACAACTATATAAGATGTTTTTTTTAGCAAGGTGTCTTAACTGGAGCTGTATTTGTATACCTCTCAGCAGCTTATGATAATGACAACCACCACAGGCTCCTACACAAACTACTGAATGTGAACAACATGCACCTGACTACATGGTGAAGACCCTGATTGAGAAAGGATCCTTCTTCTTCGAGCTGTCTTGAAAGAAAAGTCGTTGCCATAAGCAGAAGAATGGCCTCTCCCAAGGAAGCGTTCTGGCCCCTAATCTACTCAACATCTAGGTCTATCTACCATGAGACCAGGAGCTTCATCTATGCAGACGTCTTTTGTATCATCACCCAACGTGATGAAATCCCTAAGGCAGAAGCCCCCTTGTGCGAGGGTCTTACCAACATATTTTCATATTACAAAGAGGTAATCAAACGGAAGATGTAGATCACTGGAATGAAACTAGACTGGAACACCATGGGAAGACCTTAGATATATGTTTAAATTACAAGGCCTATATCACCAAGCTCAAAGGGAAAGTAAGCTCCATGAAAGCCTTTCATGGCAAACTGAGGACATCCAAGTTGGGAGAAACCCCGACAACAATCAGAGCTACCGGTCTAGCTCTCTGTACCTGTACTACATAATTTACCTGTCCGGTGTGGGAACGCTCATCACATGCAAAGAAAATTGATCTTGTGATAAACAGAATGAAGCTGCTGTTACATCACATGATGAATGAGAACAACTAGGACTGAAAACTTCTATCTGCTCTCTGGCATCGCACCCCCTAAAATAAGGAGAGTTGTTGCTAGCCAGAATGAACGACTGAAACAATCAGAGGACGAAAGGCATCCTCTGAATGACCACCCACTGCATCCTCCGTGCCTTAAATCAAAGAAAAGCTTCCTTTCATATGTTGACCCTCTGGACTGAAGTGTGTCTTCAAGAAAGCGTGGCTCTGGGAGTAGAGACTGGAGGAGATGCCAGTAGACAAGCGTTTGTCTATGCAGACATATTTAGATGCACTGCCAGCAGGATTAAACTAACCCTGGATGACTTGGCGTAGCTTGAATAGGCATCAGTCAGGCGTGAAAAGATGCAACTCCAACTCAACATATTGAACTGGGTACACATCGAAGGTGCAGCAGAGTGTGAGTGCCGTCAAACCCCTCAGACCAATATGACTACCTGCGTATAGCTATGATCTTGTACATGGAATGTGCCCTATTGAACAACGTAACGCTCGGATTTACCAGCCTTAAAAGTCTTAAAAGCGGCCTTGTTTTGTTGTAATTTTATTAGATTAGGAGCGGCGATCGGCCCTTTAAAATATGCAAATTGGACTCATATAGAAGCCGGATCGGCTGTGAAAAGGGGGGTCTTTGAAGCGGCTCATACCGGTTTGGCAATTATGACAAGCCCCCTACCCCCGGATACTAGTTAGCTAATAAAGAATTAAAGGGACTTAGTAACATTGTCCAAATCCTAAAAATAAATTGTTCGTTCTAGTGGTTCCCTCATACCTTGTTGTATTCGTATTAACAATACAATCATGGGACAGGACTGGTTTCGGTTTTTCAAATTTCCTTTTCGTTACAAAGATATGTACGATCGAAGTATTCAGATAAGAAAAACTCCGGCGAGTTTTGCTTCTGTGTACAAGTACAGTGAGTTATTGAATATCACTTTGCATTTTCGCTCATTACTTGGCCATGCAATGACCATTTGACTTGAAATTTTCACACAATACCCTGTGGACATATGAGATAACAATAATATACATTGCATCAACCATTCATTACTTTTTGCACATGTCAACAAAGCTACTAGATCCCTTTAATACAGTATGGCAGCTGAATGAAGGAATATCCACTCAGGCGATAAAACATTTGGATATCGTCATTGGATAAATACAACAAAAGTACAAAAGTATGTATTGCACGGCAAGTAATTAAAGTCCATGGTAATTAATATAAGAGTTCAGTTGGTCTGAACTGAAGCCAACTGCCATGTTTTGATTTTGTTTTAGATGGTTGATTGTTGTTTATATTTTTGTGATGATATTACCTGTACAGCATCTGTCACCCTTCAAACATTGTTAGGTGTAATGTTTTAGTCAGTCCATTGCCTTCTTGGGGTCATTGATCATGTTGATGGTCGTCCATGGTTTCTTTTTGTTTGTGATCGACATATCCAGATATTTGCAGCTCATTTTCGCTGCCATAGGTATCTCTTAGTGAGTTCAAGGGCTTTATTTATTATACGGTGTGTATCGGTACTAAAAAAAGAAAGTGTTTACATTTTAGGAGTTATGTGATTTGCATCTTTCGTTGCTAATGAAGCTTGAATGAGACGTATTAAACTCTTCCCTTTTCTGAGAAAAGGGGTAGTCCAAACAAACAATACAGCACATTTCTTTGTTTTAATCTGGCAAGATGTATTTACCAATTTGTGTTTGCTATGTGCTTTTATTTGATTTTCGTAAAAATATATTTAGACAGAAATAACTCACTCTCTGCTAGATTAACAGGGCTGAAAAAAAAAGTTGTTGTCTGAATTAGACCAGACAAAATACAAAATATTATACATACATGTCCTGCAAAGTATGCACAAAAAATGAGTTGTCTGCACAAAACGGTTAGTTTAAGACAAAAACTCATAATTGGGGAGGGATAAGATAATGAACTGTCAACAAAACATATTCATTTGTTCTCTAATTGTCTGAAAAGAAATGTGATGCCAAAAAGAAGTATATTACAATACTGAAAAGCAAATTTCTGAGAGAAAAAATGCATCATTGTCCGAATTTATAGGATTTTTAACCAATTTGTTTGAATAGCGCCCTCATATGATGACCTTATGAAATTCTACTTATTGTAAACTGAAGAACCCCCTAGCTTTACATATGTGCCAAATATGAGAGTGATTGGCCGTCAAATAAAGAAATTAAAGAGGAAACAATATGTGACCTAGATAACATGGCCAGTATATGCCTCAAAATTGCATATGACGCATGGTGATTACGTAATCAAAAATGTCCCTTTTGTAGATTATATTCAAAGAATAATCACGTTTCTGATTTGAATACACTGTCACAAGTAGAAACCATGAGTTTAAGCTCACTGCCATCATTTTCACGGTGAAAACAAACAAACTATATTACTGAGCATTGTTTTTTTAACCGTTTTGTTCACGGAAATTCCCGTGATTTTTCATATGCAAATTTGATGACGTCATAGTTATATGAACCCAATCAACTATGGCAACGAACATGTGTCTGTACCATATGCTAGTATGGTTATGAGTTTCAGCAAAGTTTAGTAGATAAAGACCTAGCCATTATGAAATGAGAGCATTTAATGCAATCTCAATTTTCACCCACCCTAAGAAATTAAGCAAAACATGAAAAAGTGCTATTTTTACATACCTCCAAAGTAGTAAAAAAACATAGTATAAATGAGTTTTTTTCTTGTTAACATTTTGTTTCTAACATTGGACATATCAATGGACAAAATGACACCCAAGTCGGAGGATCATAGGGGGGGGGGGGGGGGGGGGGGTCACCGGTAGGCCCCTCTGGCCCACAGACTATTACGATTAAGCTGGTGATTATTATTTTGACTGATTTTAAAGCTTAGATAAACCAGCTAGTGATAAACACACCTTTAGACTGTGTAAACACATAACCTACTCAGACCCACATATCACCATACTTATCTGACCTTCTGTAATGCGACGCTTTCAAGTGGAATCTGGGTAACCCGAGGGAGCTGGTATACGTAGCCCTAATATTTGTTTGCATATCAATAGTCAACACAAAGCCATATTCAAAGACACGAAATATTAACATGATTAAAGGGACTTAGTAACTTTGTTAAAAAGTCAAGAAAGTGTTGAATGGTTGATATATTCTTATCTCATATGTTCACTGGGTATTGTATGCAGTTCAATATAAATGGACATTATTTGGCCGAGTATTGAGAAAAAGATGCAAAGTGATATTCACTTACTCATTGCACCGACTTTGTACTCGTTTACGATTATCCAGTGGATAGTTTAACATCTGAACATTTCAGTCGTAAATATCTTCTGAACGAAAGGGACATTCGAAAAACCGATACCTGGCACATAATTCTATTCTTAATATGAATACGACAAGGTATGAAGGAACCGCTATAATTCCAATGGGATGTTGAGGATTTGGACAATGTTTCTAGATCCCTTTAATACAAATGCCAAAAATAACCATTTTAATATTTAACAAAAATATACTTATATCAGAAATTGCAACGAGGTCACGATTCAAACAAAATGTCAGGGATGTACGTACACATACATACACATAACACAGGTTGTCGAGTGGTGTGCAGGGGCGGAACTAGCTTTTTGCTAAGGGGGGGGGGGGGTTTGACCAAATGACGATCTAGCTTTTTGATAAGGGGGGGGGGGGTTCGACCCAATGATGATGCGGAGCATCGTCCATGAGCCGCGAAGCGGGGAATTTTTTTGCTATTTTTAAGTGATTTTTTTTTTCTAACTTTTTTCACTGATACATTTTCACTTGGCAGCCCAAGGGGGGGGGGGGGGGGGGGGGGGTTAAACCCACACAACATTTTACACTCGAATTATACAGAACATCGAAGGACATTGTGTGCAGCCTTGTACCGATTACTTGACGATCGGCCCGCCATTAGGGCTTCCGCTGGGAGTCCAATGGGCAGAGCTGTCCCAGTTTAGTCCTATATCAAGGCACGTACCAAGGGAGATGAGATTTTGCGTTAACATTGCGTGGGTTTGATCTGTACTTGATGAACATCCACTATTAGCGTCAAGAGTATACAATCGTACAGGCGCAATAATACATTTTAAACAATGTTAAGAATTATTACACATAAATGTGTTTTGTTATCGACCAGAGAGACCACTTTCTGCTCCACGCCGATTTTTTGGCTAATCACTCCGATTATCGGGGATTAACAGAACGGTATACGAGTCCAAACTAGAGATAGTGTGGGGGAAGGACCCTTGTATTGTCACACCCCTTTGAGCACATTAAAACTGGAACTAAAAAGCACATCACGAGCTCGAAATGTGTGTAGTAATTTCTTTGTTTCATGAAATCACAATTATTATAAAAGGATAATTACTGTAATGTCTTACAGTCACATAAGACACAAAATACATTCACGTTGTTTTTGATACGTGAACAAATACTACAGTATGAATCAAATATCACCTAAGGCTAAATGCATTTCGACAAAAGTGGATAGTGTGATTATCCATTTGTTTCCCTTTGTTTTGTTTTGGGGGTACATATTCGCTAAGTTGTTTATAACCCCAACCAACCTCCCTTTCCGTAGAGTGGAATTGGTCAGGGTTAGTTATTGCTAAATGGTAAAAGAGCATTGACATTCAAATGGACTTTGTTATTTGCAGTAATTCGGCTGCTATCAGTTCTATCATATATTATATTACATATGTGCACTACACTGAATTCATATAATTATAACTGCAAATGTGAAAACAAGATAAGAAGAGTGTATTGAGGTTAGCGTTACCTGGTCACAAATTTATT
>JBAMJV010008437.1:0-110643 GCA_037951105.1 Echinarachnius parma
TAATAGAAAGTTACCACACACATTATTAGATTATTGTAAGATTGTACACCATACTTATGAAACAAGAGGAAAAGAAAATGCAATGCTGCCCTTGCCAAAATGTAAGACGACACAAGGTACATTCAGTGTCTCTTTTGTTGGACCAAAGCTTTGGAATAGCTTACCTCAGAAGATTAGAGAACAAAAAACAAGATATTCATTTCGTACTGCCCTCACGATTTATTTGATAAATAAATAAATTCATTTGTTATGTTAGTAGTTAGTATTTTTTGGTTTGTATTTTTGATATAAACAATATATTTTTTAGAACTAGTATAATGCTTATAAACTATGAAGAGATACACTACCGATATAGTGAACAGAGAAAACCGATCTCGACTAGCACTTGTGCTAACTTTTGGTTTTCTTTTTAGCAACAACTTTACATTTTGTATAAATGCGTTTTATGTAAGCATTAATTAAGCTTTTGCAGTAATTCATTATTTGTAGAGCTTGTACAGTTTGTTTAATGATTTGCATTGCATACTTTGTTTTATGATGTACATATTTGTTGTTAATAAACTTCAAACTTCAAAAAAAAAAAAAAAAAAAAAAAAAAAAAAAAATTCGCGACGACCGGGTATACCGTTCCGAAGAAACATGACCTTTTGTAATTGAACGTCGGCCCGAAAATTGCTCATTTTTGTGATTTGTGTACAAATCCTATGGAAATGGCTTTTTTCCCTAGAATACATAAAACCTTTATTATTTTTCATTCTAACCACTGCAATTATTACATTTTGGGATGAAAATTGTTGGATAATGGTCAATGATTTATTCCATTGAAAAAAACAATACAAAACAAACAAATACATCAAAAATTCCAAAAACAAAGAAATACATAAGGAAAATTTGGCTGTCGCAATTCTTAATGTTGCAAACCTGTTAATTGAGTGATTTACAGACAAAAAGGGGATTTTTTGCATAAATTTGCATACTTAATTGATAGAAATAATAGTGTTGCTACCAGAAATCAACTGTACATCAGGGCTAACCCTAACCCTAACCCTAACCCTAACTTTCTAACATCATCAAATGTGATTATGAAATGTTAGGAATTGATCACAAGTATTGTGCGATTCTTCTATATTACCTGCGATAGATTAATTAATTCATCATAAATGATTGATGGGATTTTAAAAAGGGTTCATTTAGTGTTTAAAAAAAGTAAAAATTAATGTCAGATTGCCCCCTGTTGGTATTTTTGTATCCATAATTATTATGTCCTTTTTTCGGAGAACACACTATTACTGGCGACTTGTTAAACCATTTTATTGGAATGCAAGTCTGGGGAGAAACAATTAGCATATCCCTCGTGATGCATGACAATCAGTAGTTTGTTAATTAAACTATACAGGTGTGAAATGGTTTTACTAGTTACCTGATTACCTGTTTCTTTTAAGTTTTGCTTAAGTTGATCAATTAAGTAGAATACGGGCTTTAAAGGTTTACCGGTCATTATGTATTGGTCTCTATCATGTCTATGGAAAATTTAATACGTATACAGAAAGAAATAATTATTTACACAACAACCTGAAAAATACTGGCCCGAATGCTCACCAGTGTCACAACTTTAGTCTGGGCCAAAAAAACCCGGAAACCAGTTAAAATAACCAGTTAAACCGTTTCGCACCTGTGAACCCATTGATAGTTGCCATTTACCACCGGGGATGTTTTAATTGATTCCATTATTATCCAGTCAATCCCTCTAGTTATGCTTATGTATCTGGACAAAGGGGCGCTCGCAATTTCAGTAATATTTAAATCGGTCACCAGTAGAACTAGGAGGATTTACTGGATTACGAAAATGACGAAAGGACACAATTATATTTCCGGTGGCAAATGGCAACCACCAATCGGTCCACATGTACAAAACGATTCAACAGGTTACCGGTGATTTCGTTTTTAGCCCAGACTTCAGTTGTGCCACTGGTGAGAATGTGGGTCACTTTGTTTAATTAAATAATAATAATACTAAAAACATGTATCGTGGGTAGGAGACTAGTCAGTGCTCAAGAGGGTTTCAAATCGTGCTCTCATAGAGCTGCAGTTCTAGATTGCATACACCATTACCTGAAACAGATTATATTCAAATCGTGCTCTCACAGAGCGCTGCAGTCCTAGACTGTATACATCATCACCTGACACAGATTATATTCAAATCGTGCTCTCACAGAGCTGCAGTACTAGACTGCATACATCATCACCTGACACAGATTATATTCAAATCGTGCTCTCACAGAGCTGCAGTACTAGACTGCATACATCATCACCTGACACAGATTATTTTCAAATCACAATAGTTTTAGACTGAGATAATGTATCAAAAAACAAGGTACTTGAGGTGCACAAGGTATTGTAGGTGATATTATTACGTATTCATCTTTATACAAACATTTTTATAGAAAACATTCAATTCCGATGATTTGTTTACGTTGAAAGAAAGAGATCGAGAGAGTGGAAGAGAGACCATATCGTTTCCTCCTCTATCCCCCCCCCTCTCTCTTTCTCTCTCTCTTTCTCTGTTAGACGAACAATATAAGTAAAATAAGAAACATACGACGCATCTATTTTTTTCACCATTTATTTGTTAATAGAAACCCAAACTACCGGAAATACTGTAAGAAGATAAAACACTAGTAATGTAAATTGCAACGAAATATCATACTTAAATTTCAAACATTTCGATAGACTTTTGCATGAATTTGATATCCAGGATTTATATTGTTTTTAATTTCTAATGAACCATGATCATTATTTTACCATTATGAGCCATAATGTATAGAATCAGTTATCTTATGCATAGCTAATCATCTATCTAAATTGTACATTATAACCTTATTCACATAACGTACATTAATACAGAACGTTATGGCACTTTCTATTACATTAATTGTATAAGTAATTAAAGGAATATTCAAGTTGTGGTTTATCGGACGCTTGAATTATAGCTAGTTTGCAAAGTAGACAAAACAATTATGTGCAGGAATGGAAAAAAGCACATACATTCTAATACGTGTTCCATTAAAAAATCGTCCACAAGTTATGCATCGTACCTTCAATGCACGGACATTACATTTAATAATACACAACTTAAATATTTTTGAAACAATGCCTAATTACGATTGTCTTTTTATTGAATGTTTTGTTTAACAAAGTAAATAACATTTCTGATTTTGAACCAAAAGGTTCGAACATTTCAGATGTCTGTGCATAGCACCCACATGTGTTAATATTTGTTAATTACATCATACTTCGAAATGAGTTCTGTACAGGGTGTTTATAAATAAGCGGAACCCAACTTTCACCCGCAATATTTTATTTAATAAATATAATTATATTTATTGCAATATGTCATATCAAAGGTTAATTCATACTCTTTCGTTTGATACCAAATATGTTGTGATAACGTCATGCATGATTGAATAAAACCTATTTAAAAGGGTTATGTAAAAAGTACTTTGCGCACAAGAGTAGAAAGTTATTGTTAAATGCAATGTAAAGAATGAAACAGTAACCAAAGTCAAGTAACATTTCATGATGTTTCTTGATTCATAGTTTTACATTTTATTCAACTTTGAGAAGAGTTCAGGGTCCATAATCATCCCCAATGTCCTTCCACATGACCCCCATGTTTGTCCGCATAGGTTTGTGCTCGTGTTCAGTGGTTAGTTGCATGGTCAGGCAAGGAACTGATTTAAAAAGTATCTCCATGTTCATTTATTTACGGAACAAAAGGATTACAAGACAAACGAACACAAGGAGAGGTTTCAATGAATGACCATCATACCGTGGTGATGAATAGATCTAAATCTTGTGCGCAAAGCAATTTTAATATTGCTCGTTTAAAATGCTTGCAATTCGATAACTACAAGCTCAATTATTACAAATATGGTATCAAATGAAAGAGTAATAAATTATCTTTGCGATGATATATGGCAATAAACATAACTATGTTCACTACATAAGATATTGCTGGTGGAAGTTGGGTTCCGCTTTTTTGTAAACACTCTGTATATGATGTTACCATTCCAAAATGGAAGTATGATTTGTGTAAGGTTTCACTAAAAACACACAACTTGAGTTTAGCCACTAAATGTAGGTTTGACAAGAACAACAAAATTTCCCTATGAAGAGAATTAGTAACTCTGTTGATAAGTGATGAATGTGTAATTTTGTAATTTGATATGTCTTCTGAGTATTGTGTGAACATTTCATGTAAAATGGAATTGATATGGCCGAGTGATGAGCACAAATTGCACTCACTTTGTACATATTTATGACTATCCAGTTGATACTTGAACATCTGAACACTTTAATCATAAATATTTGTTTAACGAACAATTTGAAAAGCAAAAGTAAAAATTTGGTAAAACAGACAAACATGGTATGATAAAAACCACTAGATTAACAGAGATGAATATTTAAGTTGTGTGGATTTGGACTTTGTTACTACAACCCTTTATATTATTACCTAATATAACTACGGTAATATCCGACTTGTATGTTTGAATGCGTACTCTCCTAATCTGTATTCATGTTCCACGCTGCAGTACACGAATCAAAATCTTCTTTTTTCGATTACCTTTAAGAATAATCTAATGAAATAAAGCTTAATATGTTACTTTGAAATATAAAAATTAGTAAAATGTAATTTGTGAACACTACTCAATAACCCATTATCACCAATGTAACGAAATGCTTACTTACATATTTACTCTAAATCAACGTCTATGTTATATAATTGTTTAATCAACACAGTCTACACAAAGACGAAATGAAAGAAAATAATGATCTGAAATAAGATCCAAATTCGTATGTCAATCCGTTCGTTCGTTCGATCACCCTGCTATTCTCCTTGCAGGCGTCGACTACTGGTGTCTGCAAAATAGAGAGGAATAGGAAAGTAACACGTACAGTGGTAAATACACTTTAATTTTGGTAATTTTGAAAAAAAATCTTCACCATGAACTGAATTACGAAACGGAAATGTATTTGAACAAGAAAAGTAGGTCTACTAGAAAACATAGCTTTTAGTATTGTGGATAATCATTATACAAACATGGATGTTTGATAAGCGGTAGCGAAAAACAATAAGCGAAAACGGTTCCATAAGATAAATCATTACACAATAAACAAAGGAAAGAACATGACACAAAAAAGGAGATGCGAAGGGATTAGAGAAAGAGAGGGAAAATGGATGAATTTGCGAGTGAGAATGGCAATAGGATATGGTCAAGGGATATGCACAATATAAAGAGGAAGAAAGCATCCAGGGCACAAACCATTACAAACTATTTATGTTTGAATCGGTTGGTTGACAACGACCTGGCCTAAGAAAGCAGTGAGCAGTGAGTGAGAAGAGAAAGTATTGATGGGCAATTGCAAACATGTATAATAGGATGATAACTCTGAATTAATATAGTACGATTTAATATGTAGTACTTTGTACCTTTATCGCTCAGGCCGATGTTATGGACTCATGTCATTTGGTTCAGGGTGCCCATCAAGAAAGATATTTATTTGATATAATGACAAACTAAGTGTGATTTTCGAGAGCCACGTAATAAATTAACTTTTTTTGACAAATATCGGCTCAGAAACAGCTAAAAAAATATATATCATATTTGATTTTAAATAAATGTTTCATAATTTAAGAAAATGTGTAAATTAGCTCCACACTTTCGAAAAAATAATACAAAAGTGGCTTTTCAATTGTTTATGATGAACTTTCTATTTAGTCAATTGTTGCTTAAAAATGGTTGACACGAATGAAAACAGCCTTCTTTATAATAAGCAGTTCATTGCGTACCATTGGAGCATGGCTGAGTTATAATTAATTATTTATAATAATACCGTACAAGTTTTACTTTAAAAATGAAGTGTGACCAGAACAGTACTGTACTATCTGTTTAAGGTCAGGATAAAAGCTGTCATCAATTTATCACATTATAACAGTTATATTAATGTTTTTATTGTATAATTTTGAGAGAGACTGAGGGAAGAGGATGAAAGAGTGGGAGAAAGAGGGGCTATACATGAGGTGACGGAGAGGGTGTAAAGGGATGGACAGGTGAATGTGTATAGATAGGAATGGGAGGGTTAAAAGGCGAATGATGGGAGGAGAGAGGGGGAGGGCGCGCGAATGTACATATTGGTGTAAGTACAACCATAACCCTAACCCTATAACCCTAGGTGCTCCGTATCCAACATGTCTGAGGCTAATCAATATTTCCATATTACTAGAATCAATTCCCTAAAAGGTCCTTTGACGTTGATAAAATAAAATATAAATTACCCGTATAGCTCCATTCTCAAGCTGATGTGGCCATACCAGGTAACGGGCAGAAGACGCACATACTGGCACACTACCGGGGCTGGAAGGTTGTTCCGAACCACTGTGTCTCGATCAGAATTGGCTGTGAAGACCTGTGTAAAGATGATAAACACATATTTCTATAATCAGGTAATTCAACCTTAAATGTAATACAGAGTACTGGTATCAGCGTTGTTATTTTTATTTTTTATTTATGGTATTTATTTTGAACACGTATGGCAGCAAACAAGCTGAATTACACGTGCTAAACATTAATTTAAACAAACAATGTAATTCATATAAACGCGAAAAATAATTGTGAAATGTTTACATTACATGTACATATACATCATTGTGAGAAAGTACATAATACATTAAAATACTAAAAAATATCATTCTTGCCCTTGTCTATCATGTATTCATGTTGTACAAAGAATATGATTTATAATGCTGGAGCATAAACAACCTTCATCATAATAGTTAATGTACTGCGATTAAATTTCCTTCAATATGTGTAAACATCAAATGACAACTACTGGAATTGATTACATTATTAATAATTGTGATTATAAGATTCAGCGCATAATAAATGATATTTTAAAATGTATTTTCAATCAATATATATAATAATGAATTTTAAATAGAAATATATATAAACAACACATGTTAAGCACTTTAAGCCCGATATACAGGGTGGCCCCAAAAAACGGAACGGGGCACTTCCAAAAATAAAGTAACAAAATGATTACGTACATCAGATATAGTTTTTTTTTCCAATGAGAATCGATACAAAGAACAGTCATTTTGGTCGTGAAGTTTTTGTTTTAGGGTGTGAGTAACACCTTGTCAGGTTCCCATTTTTGCCAATTGTTACCAAGTCAGTGCCTGATTAATCGCACTTACTGCCCGACATACCATAGAACACGCGAGCAATCCTCGCGCCATTGTTACTGTGCACTCGGCCGTGTGCCGAGAGAATGGGCATGGTTTTTCGATGGTATTACGGGCAGGAAGGTGGCGGTTTAAGATAATCCTTTTAATTGATTTCTCGAAGAATTTTACACACAAGTCCTCAGTCTCTCCTTTGATTCAGCTTGTTAAGGTGACTTGAACATAGAGCTACCTCGTAATCGATGTAGCTTTGGCCTTGAATGATTTGCAATGCTCTTTTCTGTATCTTTTCCAATTAATTCTCAAGATGCTTTGTCAGCCCACCATTCCAGATCGGAGCATCATATTTTAGAATGGGGCGAATATAACTAAGATACATGACTAGTAGATCTTTGGGTGGTACGCAATGTTTGTTTTTTTGTTACGGTTCAACGAAAACTTTATCAACAATGTTATTCGCACAATTCAACGTCAATATAGGTCATGATACAAAAATGATTACCGAACTTTTATTTCAATGAACCTTATCGAAATAATCTCATAGGTATCCGCAATCAGTGCTAATTATCACATTTCACATGAATGCGAGCACTCGGATGAGAATAATTGTGTAGTTTCCTTACAGGGATCTAGTAATTTTGTTTACATGTGCAAAAAGTGATGAATGGTTGGTATAATGTGTAGTTTTGTGATCTGATGTGTCCTCTGAGCGTTGTGTGAATATTTTAGGTTAAATGGATGTTATATGGCCGAGAAACAAGCGAAAATGCAGAGTGTTATTTGCTTACTTATTGCACTGACATTGTACACAGTTATGTCTATCCAGTGGATAGTTTACAATATGAACACTTCAATCGTAAATATCTTTCTATCCGAATGGAAATTCGAGAGAAAAAACCCTGTTCCATGCTTCTATTTGTAATACGAATACAACAATGTATGAGAGAACCACTGGATATATAAATAGGTTTTGTGGATTTAGACAATGTTACTATATTCCTTTAAACAATAAACGTTCAATTGGAATTAAAATCAGTCGAACACCAACACAAACATGAATAATCAGTTCTCTTGATAATCTTTTAAACAATGTATAAGTATTCTCTTTCGTTTGCGAAATGCATTTTGTAAGTACATACTGTTCATTCAGTTTCCAAATATAATAATGATGATGTTGGAATTCTATTTCATATCAAAGTAGAACCTTTTTTATAAAGTTATATATGATTCATAACTTACAAAAAAAAGACTACCCACATAACATGTTTACATTGTACACAATATCCTATACGCTAATGAGACCGAGTTAAGTGGATCAGTTGTACCAAAGCCACGGAGAGTGGGACATCAAATTATTACTTATGTATCTATTAGTGATCATTATATACTACTCACCACATCTAATCCGTTAGCTGATACTGTGTCAAAGGTCAAACCGTCCAAGCTGTAGGTGACCTTGTAGCTCGTCACCCATTGGGAATAGTCCTCACGTCCTTGTGTTGCCACGGCAGTGACTTGATACGAATAGCCGAGATCAACCTGTATATTTAAAGGTCGAGATATTAAACCAGAAAGAACTAACCGTGACAGAGACGAGTACTTGGCAGACATTGACTATGCAGATGACATTGCCTTAATAGCAAAATATCTTCAGAATGCCCAAGACCTACTTAATTCCGTAGAGAATGTTTCAGCAAAAGTTGGTCTGTTTCTCACCCCAAAGAAACTGAGTAAATGACGGCGAACGAAGATGCTGATCATATCCCCCAATCATCTCCATTGAAGGCTCACAAATTAAGGACGTTAATGAAGTTATCATGCTTAAGATCCAACGTTCTTAAGTTGCTGACTCCAGGAAAGATTTCATATCACGCAAAGGTCCAGCGCAGAGTGTATGTAATAAATGCACCACATTAGGCAATGTAACATTTCAAGATCTACACAGATACCTTTTTAGGGCCTGTGTAGAGATCATCCTATTTATGGATCAGATACATGGACCATGAAGAAGGCACTGCAGGATCGGCTTGATGGGACATATGCTTAATTACTCATAAGGGTTGAACATATTAGTTGGAGGGAACACAGAAGAAAAACCAGAGACAGATGGAAACAATGCATATCTCTAGCACAGAATGATCATGGCTGAATGAGATTCGCAGGTCACTGTTTTACGGCCAAAGACCAAGTATATATCTCGGATGTGATTTGCATGAGTATCCCATGTCCTAATAGAGCTAGAAGACCAATGCAATATATGGACTGCATTGCAAGCGACAACCGGTGTGCAACTGGGGGCTTGCAAACATTAATATCAGATACAGATTCATGGCGTTGCATTGCGAACTCAATCTCGGGTACCTTCGTTGATAAGTAGTAGTAGTAGTAGTAAAATCTTACCAAGATAATGTAGTTATTGTATAGATTATGATATTATTCCACACATTTAGGTAATTGCAGATGAAATTAAACACAAATTACAAAATAGTACAAGTACATTATTACATACACGTACATGTTTCGTTTTAACATTCTTTAGCATATTTACTGCGTATGATGTATAAAGCAGGGAAAAATATGCTATAGACACACTACGATGTAATTTTTTTATTCCCATAGGTCACGATTCAAATAGAAGAGTGTATTTACCCCTTGAATAAATCAGTGTTTGTACCCAGCGTTATGTTCTCGAAAGAGTGTCCAACCTTTCAAACGTGAAACAGCTCTGTATCTAACCTGAATCCATTGCTTTGCGTCATTGGTACGGGCGCTCCATGCTCCCGTCAAGGCACCGACTCTGACCACATTCAACCGGCCCCGTCTGGCTCCATGATTCGCATCATACTCGCTAGAGGCACTTAGACTCGAATCAGGGATGGCATTGGACTCAAGTCCAAGGGAAGGGTCTTTCAAAAGAGATCCAATAGATTTTATTAGGGATAGCATTGAACTCAAATAAAAGGGGACGTCTGTAAAATGCGATTTTGATCAAGAAGGAATTGAAATCAAGTTCAAATATAGCGATCACACACAAACACAAATATTGAAGAAGATTATGCAAAAAGATGTACACATAAGTCAAAAACTAGAGCTACCACATACCATCCTCTGGTATACGTTACTTTAAATTGTATACAAGTAAATTGGTTTAATTATATTGTTTGTACCTTGAATTAGACCTGTCCCGTACAGCTCCATTCTCAAGCTGATGTGTCCATGCCAGGTAACAGGCAGAAGACGCACAAAACGGCACCTTAGCGGTGCTGGGAGGGTGTTCCGAACCACTGTGTCTTGATCAGAATTGGCTGTAAAGACCTGTATTAAGATGGTAAACATAATGTTCAGATTACTTTAATCAGTAAACCTTACATATAATGAAGAGTATGGTATCAGCTTTGTTTCGTTTAAAACATAAATGTGTATAGCCTGTTGAATTATGAACAAAGTTATTTGCATGAGTCAACGTCAATACAGGTCGTAATCGCGAATAATAACCGAACTTTTATTTCAATGAATTTTATCGAACTGATCTCAATGGTATCCGCAATAAGGACTAATTATAACATTTCACACAAATGCGAGCACTCGGATGGGAAATGTATTCTTCGTAAAAGCATGTTGACTTCCGAATGGAAATTAGAACAAAAACAAAACAAAACTGTTATATGCTTCTTTTATTTTGTAATACAAATACAACAATCTATGAGAGATCCACTAGATTTATATTAAAAAGTTTTGTGGATTTTGACGATGTTATTAAATCCCTTTAAATAATGAACGTTCATTTTGAATTAAAATCAAGGAAAACATCAACACAAACATGGATGAACAGTTCTCTTCATCTTTCAGACAATATATATCCTTTTTCGTTTACATAGGGCATTATGCATGTACACTCAGTTAATTCAGTTTCCAAATATAATTATGTTCTATTATATATATTTCAAATCGAAGTCGCTTTTTCATTTTGATAAAGTATGATATATCATAACTTACAAAAATACATAACTACATGAATTTGTGTACATTATACACAATGTCCTAAACACTAATGAGACGGAGTTCGGTGGATCAATTGTACCGAAGCCATGGAGAGTCTGACATGAAATCACTACATACTACTCACCACATCTTCTCCATTAGCTATTACTGTGTCAAAGGTCAAACCGTACAAGCTGTAGGTGACCTTGTAGCTCGTCACCCATTGGGAACAGCAATCCTGACGTCCTTGAGTTGCCACGGCAGTGACTTGATACTGAGAGCCGAGATCAACCTGCATATTTAGATATAGAGATATTAAACCAGAAAGAACTAACCGTGACAGAGAAAAGTATTGGCAGACATTGACTATACAGATGACATTGCCTTAAGAGCAAAATATCTTCAGAATGCCCAAGACCTGCTTTGTCCTGTAGAGAATGCTTCAGTAATAGTTTGTCGGTTTCTTAAGCAAAATAATCCGAGTACATGACAGTGAACGAAGAAGCTGGTCACCCTCCAATCATTCCCAGGAAAGGCTACAAAATAAGGACATGATTTTAATGACTTTAACATGTTTAGGTACCGACGGTCTTATGTTGCTGACTCCAAGAAAGATTTCATATCACGCAAAGACCGAACATGGAGTGTATGTAATGAAGTGCAAGAAATTAGACAATCTAACATTTTAAGATCTAAGAAAACTGTTTTAGGGACTGTAGAGAGTATCCTACTTTATGGATCAGATACATGGACCATAAATAAGGCACTGCAGGACCGGCTTGATGGGACATATCCTTAATTACTGAAAAGGGTTGAACATATTAGTTGGAGGAAACACAGAAGAAAAACCAGAGATAGATGGAAACAATGCATATCTCTAGCACAGAATGATCATGGCTGAATGAGATTCGCAGGTCACTGTTTTACGGCCAAAGACCAAGTATATATCTCGGATGTGATTTGCATGAGTATCCCATGTTCTTATAGAGCTAGAAGACCAATGCAATATATGGACTGCATTGCAAGGGACAACCGGTGTGAAACTGGGGACTTGCAAACATTAATATCAGATACAGATTCATGGCGTTGCATTGAGAACTCAATCTCGGTTACCTTCGTTGATAAGTAGTAGTAGTAGTAGTAAAATCTTACCAAGATTATGTAGTTATTGTATAGATTATGATATTATTCCACACATTTAGGTAATTACAGATGAAATTAAACACAAATTACAAAATAATACAAGTACATTATTACATACACGTACATGCTTCGTTTTAACATTCTTTAGCATATTTACTGCGTATGATGTATAAAGCAGGGAAAAATATGCTATAGACACACTACGATGTAATTTTTGTATTCCCATAGGTCACGATTCAAATAGAAGAGTGTATTTACCCCTTGAATAAATCAGTGTTTGTACCCAGCGTTATGTTCTCGAAAGAGTGTCCAACTTTTCAAATTTGAAACAGCTCTGTATCTAACCTGAATCCATTGATTTGCGTCATTGGTACGGGCGCTCCATGCTCCCGTCAAGGCACCGACTCTGACCACATTCAACCGGCCCCGTCTGGCTCCATGATTCGCATCATACTCGCTAGAGGCACTTAGACTCGAATCAGAGATGGCATTGGACTCAAGTCCAAGGGAAGGGTCTTTCAAAAGAGATCCAATAGATTTTTATTAGGGATAGCATTGAACTCAAATAAAAGGGGACGTCTGTAAAATGCGATTTTGATCAAGAAGGAATTGAAATCAAGTTCAAATATAGCGATCACACACAAACACAAATATTGAAGAAGATTATGCAAAAAGATGTACACATAAGTCAAAAACTGCATCTACCACATACCATCCTCTGGTATACGTTACTTTAAATTGTATACAAGTAAATTGTTTTAATTATATTGTTTGTACCTTGAATTAGACCTGTCCCGTACAGCTCCATTCTCAAGCTGATGTGTCCATGCCAGGTAACAGGCAGAAGACGCACAAAACGGCACCTTAGCGGTGCTGGGAGGGTGTTCCGAATCACTGTGTCTTGATCAGAATTGGCTGTGAAGACCTGTATTAAGATGGTAAACATAATGTTCAAATTACTTTAATCAGTAAACCTTACATATAATGAAGAGTATGGTATCAGCTTTGTTTTGTTTAAAAAATAAATGTGTACTATAGCCTGTTGAATTATGAACAAAGTTATTTGCATGAGTCAACGTCAATACAGGTCGTAATCGCGAATAATAACCGAACCTTTATTTCAATGAACTTTACCGAACTGATCTCAATGGTATCCGCAATAAGGACTAATTATAACATTTCACACAAATGCGAGCACTCGGATGGGAAATGTATTCTTCGTAGAAGCATGTTGACTTCCGAATGGAAATTAGAACAAAAACAAAACAAAACTGTTACATGCTTCTTTTATTTTGTAATACAAATACAAAAATCTATGAGAGATCCACTAGATTTATATTAAAAAGTTTTGTGGATTTTGACGATGTTATTAAATCCCTTTAAACAATGAACGTTCATTTTGAATTAAAATCAAGGAAAACATCAACACAAACATGGATGAACAGTTCTCTTCATCTTTCAGACAATATATATCCTTTTTCGTTTACAAAGGGCATTATGTATGTACACTCAGTTAATTCAGTTTCCAAATATAATTATGTTCTATTATATCTATTTCAAATCGAAGTCGCGTTTTCATTTTGATAAAGTATGATATATCATAACTTACAAAAATACATAACTACATGAATTTGTTTACATTATACACAATGTCCTAAACACTAATGAGACGGAGTTCGGTGGATCAATTGTACCGAAGCCATGGAGAGTCTGACATGAAATCACTACATACTACTCACCACATCTTCTCCATTAGCTATTACTGTGTCAAAGGTCAAACCGTACAAGCTGTAGGTGACCTTGTAGCTCGTCACCCATTGGGAACAGCAATCCTGACGTCCTTGAGTCGCCACGGCAGTGACTTGATACTGAGAGCCGAGATCAACCTGCATATTTAGATATAGAGATATTAAACCAGAAAGAACTAACCGTGACAGAGAAAAGTATTGGCAGACATTGACTATACAGATGACATTGCCTTAAGAGCAAAATATCTTCAGAATGCCCAAGACCTGCTTTGTCCTGTAAATAATGCTTCAGTAATAGTTTGTCGGTTTCTTAAGCAAAATAATCCGAGTACATGACAGTGAACGAAGAAGCTGGTCACCCTCCAATCATTCCCAGGCAAGGCTACAAAATAAGGACATGATTTTAATGACTTTAACTTGTTTAGGTACCGACGGTCTTATGTTGCTGACTCCAAGAAAGATTTCATATCACGCAAAGACCGAACATGGAGTGTATGTAATGAAGTGCAAGAAATTAGACAATCTAACATTTTAAGATCTAAGAAAACTGTTTTAGGGACTGTAGAGAGTATCCTACTTTATGGATCAGATACATGGACCATAAATAAGGCACTGCAGGACCGGCTTGATGGGACATATCCTTAATTACTGAAAAGGGTTGAACATATTAGTTGGAGGGAACACAGAAGAAAAACCAGAGACAGATGGAAACAATGCATATCTCTAGCACAGAATGATCATGGCTGAATGAGATTCGCAGGTCACTGTTTTACGGCCAAAGACCAAGTATATATCTCGGATGTGATTTACATGAGTATCCCATGTCCTAATAGAGCTAGAAGACCAATGCAATATATGGACTGCATTGCAAGGGACAACCGGTGTGAAACTGGGGACTTGCAAACATTAATATCAGATACAGATTCATGGCGTTGCATTGAGAACTCAATCTCGGGTACCTTCGTTGATAAGTAGTAAAATCTTACCAAGATAATGTAGTTATTGTATAGATTATGATATTATTCCACACATTTAGGTAATTGCAGATGAAATTAAACACAAATTACAAAATAGTACAAGTACATTATTACATACACGTACATGCTTCGTTTTAACATTCTTTAGCATATTTACTGCGTATGATGTATAAAGCAGGGAAAAATATGCTATAGACACACTACGATGTAATTGTTTTATTCCCATAGGTCACGATTCAAATAGAAGAGTGTATTTACCCCTTGAATAAATCAGTGTTTGTACCCAGCGTTATGTTCTCGAAAGAGTGTCCAACCTTTCAAACGTGAAACAGCTCTGTATCTAACCTGAATCCATTGATTTGCGTCATTGGTACGGGCGCTCCATGCTCCCGTCAAGGCACCGACTCTGACCACATTCAACCGGCCCCGTCTGGCTCCATGATTCGCATCATACTCGCTAGAGGCACTTAGACTCGAATCAGAGATGGCATTGGACTCAAGTCCAAGGGAAGGGTCTTTCAAAAGAGACCCAATAGATTTTATTAGGGATAGCATTGAACTCAAATAAAAGGGGACGTCTGTAAAATGCGATTTTGATCAAGAAGGAATTGAAATCAAGTTCAAATATAGCGATCACACACAAACACCAATATTGAAGAAGATTATGCAAAAGGATATACACATAAGTCAAAAACTGCAGCTACCAAATATCATCAGATTTCTACATACCATCCTCTGGTATACGTTACTTTAAATTGTATATACGTAAATTGGTTTAATTATATTGTATGTACCTTGAATTAGACCTGTCCCGTACAGCTCCATTCTCAAGCTGATGTGTCCATGCCAGGTAACAGGCAGAAGACGCACAAAACGGCACCTTAGCGGTGCTGGGAGGGTGTTCCGAACCACTGTGTCCTGATCAGAATTGGCTGTGAAGACCTGTATTAAGATGGTAAACATAATGTTCAGATTACTTTAATTAGTAAACCTTACATATAATGAAGAGTATGGTATCAGCTTTGTTTTGTTTAAAAAATCTATGTGTACTATAGCCTGTTAAATTATGAACAAAGTTATTTGCATGAGTCAACGTCAATACAGGTCGTAATCGCGAATAATAACCGAACCTTTATTTCAATGAACTTTATCGAACTGATCTCAATGGTATCCGCAATAAGGACTAATTATAACATTTCACACAAATGCGAGCACTCGGATGGGAAATTTATTCTTCGTAAAAGCATGTTGACTTCCGAATGGAAATTAGAACAAAAACAAAACAAAACTGTTATATGCTTCTTTTATTTTTTAATACAAATACCAAAATCTATGAGAGATCCACTAGATTTATATTAAAAAGTTTTGTGGATTTTGACGATGTTATTAAATCCCTTTAAACAATGAACGTTCATTTTGAATTAAAATCAAGGAAAACATCAACACAAACATGGATGAACAGTTCTCTTCATCTTTCAGACAATATATATCATTTTTCGTTTACAAAGGGCATTATGTATGTACACTCAGTTAATTCAGTTTCCAAATATAATTATGTTCTATTATATCTATTTCATATCGAAGTCGCTTTTTCATTTTGATAAAGTATGATATATCATAACTTACAAAAATACATAACTACATGAATTTGTTTACATTATACACAATGTCCTAAACACTAATGAGACGGAGTTCGGTGGATCAATTGTACCGAAGCCATGGAGAGTCTGACATGAAATCACTACATACTACTCACCACATCTTCTCCATTAGCTATTACTGTGTCAAAGGTCAAACCGTACAAGCTGTAGGTGACCTTGTAGCTCGTCACCCATTGGGAACAGCAATCCTGACGTCCTTGAGTTGCCACGGCAGTGACTTGATACTGAGAGCCGAGATCAACCTGCATATTTAGATATAGAGATATTAAACCAGAAAGAACTAACCGTGACAGAGAAAAGTATTGGCAGACATTGACTATACAGATGACATTGCCTTAATAGAAAATATCTTCAGAATGCCCAAGACCTGCTTTGTCCTGTAAATAATGCTTCAGTAATAGTTTGTCGGTTTCTTAAGCAAAATAATCCGAGTACATGACAGTGAACGAAAAAGCTGGTCACCCTCCAATCATTCCCAGGCAAGGCTCACAAATAAGGACATGATTTTAATGACTTTAACATGTTTAGGTACCGACGGTCTTATGTTGCTGACTCCAAGAAAGATTTTATATTACGCAAAGGCAGAACATGGAGTGTATGTAATGAAGTGCAAGAAACTAGACAATCTAACATTTTAAGATCTAAGAACACTTGTTTAGGGACTGTAGAGAGTATCCTGCTTTATGTATCAGATACATGGACCATAAAGAAGGCACTGCAGGACCGGCTTGATGGGACATATACTTAATTACTCATGAGGGTTGAACATATTAGTTGGAGGGAACACAGAAGAAAAACCAGAGACAGATGGAAACAATGCATATCTCTACCACCGAATGCTCATGGCTGAATGAGATTCGCAGGTCACTGTTTTACGGCCAAAGACTAAGTATATATATCTCGGATGTGATTTGCATGAGAATCCCATGTCCTGATAGAGCTAGAGGAACAATGCAATATATGGACTGCTTTGAAAGGGACAACCGGTGTGAAACTGGGGACTTGCAAACATTAATAAAGGATAGAGATTCATGGCGTTGCATTGAGTTGAGAAGAAGTAGTAGTAGTAGTAAGATCTTACTAAGATGATGTAGTTATTGTATATATTATGATATTATTCCACACATTTAGTTATATATGTAATTGCAGATGAAAATAAACACAAATTACAAAATATTACAAGTACATTATTACATGCACGTACATGTTTCGTTTTAACATTCATCAGCATATTTACTGCGCATGATGTATAAAGCAGGGAACAATATGCTATAGAAACACTACGATGTAATTTTTTATTCCCATAGGTCACGATTCTAATAGAAGAGTGTATTTACCCCTTGAATAAATCAGTGTTTGTACCCAGCGTTATGTTTTCGAAAGAGTGTTCATTCCTTCAAAAGTGAAACAGCTCTGTATCTAACCTGAATCCATTGATTTGCGTCATTGGTACGGGCGCTCCATGCTCCCGTCAAGGCACCAACTCTGACCACATTCAACCGGCCCCGTCTGGCTCCATGATTCGCATCATACTCGCTAGAGGCACTTAGACTCGAATCAGGGATGACATTGGACTCGATTCCAAGGGAAGGGTCTTTCAAAAGAGATTCAATAGATTTTATTAGGGATGGATTGAACTCAAATAAAAGGGGACGTCTGTAAAATGCGATTTTGATCAAGAATGTATTGAAATCAAGTTCAAATATAGCGTTCACACACAAACACCAATATTGAAGAAGATTATGCAAAAAGATGTACACATGAGTCAAAAACTGCAGCTACCAAATATCATCAGATTTCTACATACCATCCTCTGGTATACGTTACTTTAAATTGTATAAAAGTAAATTGGTTTAATTATATTGTTTGTACCTTGAATTAGACCTGTCCCGTACAGCTCCATTCTCAAGCTGATGTGTCTATGCCAGGTAATAGGCAGAAGACGCACAAAACGGCACCTTAGCGGTGCTGGGAGGGTGTTCCGAACCACTGTGTCTTGATCAGAATTGGCTGGGAAGACCTGTATTAAGATGGTAATCATAATGTTCATATTACTTTAATTAGTAAACCTTACATATAATGAAGAGTATGGTATCAGCTTTGTTTTGTTTAAAAAATAAATGTGTACTATAGCCTGTTAAATTATGAACAAAGTTATTTGCATGAGTCAACGTCAATACAGGTCGTAATCGCGAATAATAACCGAACCTTTATTTCAATGAACTTTATCGAACTGATCTCAATGGTATCCGCAATAAGGACTAATTATAACATTTCACACAAATGCGAGCACTCGGATGGGAAATGTATTCTTCGTAAAAGCATGTTGACTTCCGAATGGAAATTAGAACAAAAACAAAACAAAACTGTTATATGCTTCTTTCATTTTTTAATACAAATACAAAAATCTATGAGAGATCCACTAGATTTATATTAAAAAGTTTTGTGGATTTTGACGATGTTATTAAATCCCTTTAAACAATGAACGTTCATTTTGAATTAAAATCAAGGAAAACATCAACACAAACATGGATGAACAGTTCTCTTCATCTTTCAGACAATATATATCCTTTTTCGTTTACAAAGGGCATTATGTATGTACACTCAGTTAATTCAGTTTCCAAATATAATTATGTTCTATTATATCTATTTCAAATCGAAGTCGCTTTTTCATTTTGATAAAGTATGATATATCATAACTTACAAAAATACATAACTACATGAATTTGTTTACATTATACACAATGTCCTAAACACTAATGAGACGGAGTTCGGTGGATCAATTGTACCGAAGCCATGGAGAGTCTGACATGAAATCACTACATACTACTCACCACATCTTCTCCATTAGCTATTACTGTGTCAAAGGTCAAACCGTACAAGCTGTAGGTGACCTTGTAGCTCGTCACCCATTGGGAACAGCAATCCTGACGTCCTTGAGTTGCCATGGCAGTGACTTGATACTGAGAGCCGAGATCAACCTGCGTAGTCAAATATAGAGATATTAAACCAGAAAGAACTAACCGTGACAGAGACAAGTATTGGCAAACATTCACTATACAGATGACATTGCCTTCATAGCAAAATATTTTCAGAATGCCCAAGACCGGCTTTGTCCTGTAGATAATGCTACAGCAATAGTTTGTCTGTTTCTTAAGCCAAACAATCCGAGTAAAGGACAGTGAACGAAGAAGCTGGTCACCCTCCAATCATTCCCAGGCAAGGCTCACAAATAAGGACATGAGTTTAATGACTTTAACTGTTTAGGTACCGACGGTCTTATGTTGCTGACTCCAAGAAAGATTTCATATCACGCAAAGACCGAACATGGAGTGTATGTAATGAAGTGCAAGAAATTAGACAATGTAACATTTTAAGATCTAAGAAAACTGTTTTAGGGACTGTAGAGAGTATCCTACTTTATGGATCAGATACATGGACCATAAATAAGGCACTGCAGGACCGGCTTGATGGGACATCATAAGGGTTTAACATTATTAGTTGGAGGGAACACAGAAGAAAAAACAGAAACAGATGGAAACAATGCATATCTCTACCACCGAATGCTCATGGCTGAATGAGATTCGCAGGTCACTGTTTTACGGCCAAAGACCAAGTATATATCTCGGATGTGATTTGCATGAGAATCCCATGTCCTAATAGAGCTAGAGGACCAATGCAATATATGAACTCCTTTGCAAGGGACATCCGGTGTGAAACTGGGGACTTGCAAACATTAATAACGGATACAGATTCATGGCGTTGCATTGAGAACTCAATCTCGAGTACCTTCGTTGAGATGTAGTAGTAGTAGTAGTAGTAAAATCTTACCAAGATAATGTAGTTATTGTATAGATTATGATATTATTCCACACATTTAATTATGTAATTGCAGATGAAATTAAACACAAATTACAAAATAATACAAGTACATTATTACATACACGTACATGTTTCGTTTAACATTCATCAGCATAAGTTTACTGCGCATGATGTATAAAGCAAGGGGAAAATATGCTATAGACACACAACGATGTAATTTTGTATTCCCATAGGTCACGATTCAAATAGAAGAGTGTATTTACCCCTTGAATAAATCAGTGTTTGCACCCAGCGTTATGTTTTCGAAATAGTGTCCAACCTTTCAAACGTGAAACAGCTCTGTATCTAACCTGAATCCATTGATTTGCGTCATTGGTACGGGCGCTCCACGCTCCCGTCAAGGCACCGACTCTGACCACATTTAACCGGCCCCGTCTGGCTCCATGATTCGCATCAAACTCGCTAGAGGCACTTAGACTCGAATCAGGGATGACATTGGACTCAAGTCCAAGGGAAGGGTCTTTCAAAAGAGATTCAATAGATTGTATTAGGGATAGCATTGCACTCAAATAAAAGGGGACGTCTGTAAAATGCGATTTTGATCAAGAAGGAATTGAAATCAAGTTCAAATATAGCGATCACACACAAACACAAATATTGAAGAAGATTATGCAAAAAGATGTACACATAAGTCAAAAACTGCATCTACCACATACCATCCTCTGGTATACGTTACTTTAAATTGTATACAAGTAAATTGTTTTAATTATATTGTTTGTACCTTGAATTAGACCTGTCCCGTACAGCTCCATTCTCAAGCTGATGTGTCTATGCCAGGTAACAGGCAGAAGACGCACAAAACGGCACCTTAGCGGTGCTGGGAGGGTGTTCCGAACCACTGTGTCTTGATCAGAATTGGCTGTGAAGACCTGTATTACGATGGTAAACATAATGTGCATATTACTTTAATCAGTAAACCTTACATATAATGAAGAGTATGTTATCAGCTTTGTTTTGTTAAAAAACAAAATTGTATAGCCTGTTGAATTATGAACAAAGTTATTTGCATGAGTCAATGTCAATACAGGTCGTAATCGCGAATAATAACCGAACTTTTATTTCAATGAACTTTATCGAAATGATCTCAAAGGTATCCGCAATAAGGACTAATTATAATATTTCACACAAATGCGAGCACTCGGATGGGAAATAGTATTATGTATTCTTCGTAAAAGCATGTTGACTTCCGAATGGAAATTAGAACAAAAACAATATGTTATATGCTTCTTTTATTTTGAAATACAATTACAACAATCTATGAGAGGTCCACTAGATTTTTATAAAAAGGTTTTGTGGATTTTGACGATGTTATTAAATCCCTTTAAACAATGAACGTTCATTTGGAATTAAAATCAGGCAAAACATCAACACAAACATGGATGAACAGTTCTCTTCATCTTTCAGACAATATTATATCCTTTTTCGTTTACAAAGGGCATTATGTATGTACACGCAAATAATTCAGTTTCCAAATATAATTATGTTATATTATATCTATTTCAAATCGAAGTAGCTTATTCATTTTGATAATGTATGATATATCATAACTTACAAAAATAAATAACTACATGAATTTGTATACATTATACACAATGTCCTAAACACTAATGAGACGGAGTTCGGTGGATTAATTGCACCGAAGCCATTGAGAGTCTGACATGAAATCACTACATACTACTCACCACATCTTCTCCATTAGCTATTACTGTGTCAAAGGTCAAACCGTACAAGCTGTAGGTGACCCTGTAGCTCGTCACCCATTGGGAACAGCAATCCTGACGTCCTTGAGTTGCCACGGCAGTGACTAGATACTGAGAGCCGAGATCAACCTGCATATTTAAATATAGAGATATTAAACCAGAAAGAACTAACCGTGACAGAGACAAATATTGGCAGACATTGACTATACAGATGACATTGCCTTAATAGCAACATATCTTCAGAATGCCCAAGACCTGCTTTGTCCTGTAGAGAATAAGTTTCAGCAATAGTTTGTCTGTTTCTTAAGCAAAATAATCCGAGTACATGACAGTGAACGAAAAAGCTGGCCACCCTCCAATCATTCCCAGGCAAGGCTCACAAATAAGGACATGATTGTAATGACTTTAACATGTTTAAGTACCGACGGTCTTATGTTGCCGACTCCAAGAAACATTTCATATCACGCAAAGACCGAACATGGAGTGTATGTAATGAAGTGCAAGAAACTAGACAATCTAACATTTTAAGATCTAAGAAAACTTTGTTAGGGACTGTAGATAGTATCCTACTTTATGGATCAGATACATGGACCATAAAGTAGGCACTGCAGGACCGGCTTGATGGGACATATACTTAATTACTCAGAAGGGTTCAACATATTAGTTGCAGGGAAAACACAGAAAAAAAAAACAGAGACAGATGGAAACGATGCATATCTCTACCACCGAATGCTCAGGCTTGGTACGAACAGTCACGTCACGTTCACGTTCAGGTCACGTGAAGGTTTTGTACCTTTTGTGAAACAGGTCACCCAAATCTACGAAGTGTCACGTTCAGGTTCTGTACCTTTTGTGAAACAGGTCACCCAAATCTACGAAGTGTTGGGTTACGTGACCCAACAGTTTGTAGATATACTATATGCAATTCATGAAAGCTCACGTAAATTGGCGCTTGCGTAAAACAAATTAATGTAAATTGTCGTTGAGAAGAGACTAATTCTCGGTAAATTTAATCGTGAACGAACCCGTCCTACCTATACTGTAATATACAATTATAGGCGTACACAGGCCTGGGGGCTGGGGGATGGACACCCCCTACCCCCATCCCCACCCCCTTACATAATTCAAGAAATGTCTTGGTCTCGGCCTCGAAATTTGTGACCGGTCCTGGTCTCGTCCTCGGCTGCGGTCATTTTCTACGGACACCCCCTACCCACACTCCCCCCGCTTACTTCAATTTGTCTGACGAAATATTCCCTCCCCCCCCCCCTACACCCACCCCTTGGAAAAATCCTGGGTATAGTACGCCACTGCCTACAAGTAGCTACCTAGTTCGAATGTCAAATACATTAATTGATTTATTTAATATTGATTGGTTGGTGTGATCGTTTCATTATAATGATTGACTGATTAATTGATTGTTTATTAGATTAAATGACTGACTTATACTAGATTGACTCGATTCAATAACCATAAATAAACACTATTAATCAAATCATTGTTTTATTACTTTTAAACTCATTGATCACTGCTGCCAGTCACTCACTCACTAACTTTCACAGGCATGCACATACAACGCCGTTAAGGGCAGCGCCAGTACGCGCAGACGTCGAGCACGGGAACTTCAGGCGTATGCGAACTGAATTGTCCGCTGCGTGTAGCAATTCAGCTGGAAATCAACATTTGCCAAAATCCACGCACGACACGTCTTTAGAAATAATCCAATAACAAGACAAATAATGCAAGTGGTATGGTTGTACATTACCTAAATGACAGAACTGCATATTATCGTCTCAGATTACTCTGAATTATGCACGTACATATTATAAACATAATGATTGAAAAGATTTGATTAGGGGGTATCGGCATTTTCGTCGACATTTTTAAATCTCTTTGTGCGTGTATGTCTAGTCTTAGTAACAAGCGTTTGCAATTTAAAAAATCTTGATTAAACGCTCACGTCACGATTTGGTTAACGCGACACTTCGAGTTTTACCGGCATGGAAAACGACAAATTGTTGGGTCACTTTACCCTACACTTCGTAGATTTGGGTGACCTGTTTCACAAAAGGTACAGAACCGTTCACGTGACGTCAACGTGAACGTGACGTGACTGTTCGTACCAAGCCGAATGCTCATGGCTGAATGAGATTCGCAGGTCACTGATTTACGGCCAAAGACCAGGAATATATCTAGGATGTGATTTGCATGAGAATCCCCCATGTCCTAATAGAGCTAGAGGACCAATGCAATATATCATATATATGGACTGCATTGCAAGGGACAACCGGTGGGAAACTGGGGACTTGCAAACATTAATAACGGATACAGATTCATGGCGTTGCATTGAGAACTCAATCTCGGGTACCTTCGTTGAGAAGTAGTAGTAGTAGTAGTAGTAGTAAAATCTTACCAAGATAATGTAGTTATTGTATAGATTATGGTATTATTTCACACATTTAATTCTATATGTAATTTCAGATGAAATTAAACACAAGTTTCACAAAAATACAAGTACTTTATTACATACACGTACATGTTTCGTTTTAACATTCATCAGCATATTTACTGCGCATGATGTATAAAGCAAGGAAAAATATGCTATAGACACAGTACTATGTAATTTTATATTCCCATAGGTCACGATTCAAATAGAAGAGTGTATTTACCCCTTGAATAAATCAGTGTTTGCACCCAGCGTTATGCTTTTGAAAGAGTGTCCATTCTTTCAAAAGTGAAACAGCTCTGTATCTAACCTGAATCCATTGATTTGCGTCATTGGTACGGACGCTCCATGCTCCCGTTAAGGCACCGACTCTGACCACATTTAACCGGCCCCGTCTGGCTCCATGATTCGCATCATACTCGCTAGAGGCACTTAGACTCGAATCAGGGATGGCATTGGACTCAAGTCCAAGGGAAGGGTCTTTCAAAAGAGATTCAATAGATTGTATTAGAGATAGGATTGCACTCAAATAAAAGGGGGCGTCTGTAAAATGCGATTTTGATCAAGAAGGAATTGAAATCAAGTTCAAATATAGCGATCACACACAAACACAAATATTGAAGAAGATTATGCAAAAAGATGTACACATAAGTCAAAAACTGCATCTACCACATACCATCCTCTGGTATACGTTACTTTAAATTGTATAAAAGTAAATTGGTTTAATTATATTGTTTGTACCTTGAATTAGACCTGTCCCGTACAGCTCCATTCTCAAGCTGATGTGTCCATGCCAGGTAACAGGCAGGATACGCACAAAACGGCACCTTAGCGGTGCTGGGAGGGTGTTCCGAATCACTGTGTCTTGATCAGAATTGGCTGTGAAGACCTGTATTACGATGGTAAACATAATGTGCATATTACTTTAATCAGTAAACCTTACATATAATGAAGAGTATGTTATCAGCTTTGTTTCGTTTAAAAAAAAAATTGTATAGCCTGTTGAATTATGAACAAAGTTATTTGCATGAGTCAATGTCAATACAGGACGTAATCGCGAATAATAACCGAACTTTTATTTCAATGAACTTCATCGAAATGATCTCAAAGGTATCCGCAATAAGGACTAATTATAATATTTCACACAAATGCGAGCACTCGGATGGGAAATAGTATTATGTATTCTTCGTAAAAGCATGTTGACTTCCGAATGGAAATTAGAACAAAAACAATATGTTATATGCTTCTTTTATTTTGAAATACAATTACAACAATCTATGAGAGGTCCACTAGATTTATATAAAAGTTTTGTGGATTTTGACGATGTTATTAAATCCCTTTAAACAATTAACGTTCATTTGGAATTAAAATCAGGCAAAACATCAACACAAACATGGATGAACAGTTCTCTTCATCTTTCAGACAATATTATATCCTTTTTCGTTTACAAAGGGCATTATGTATGTACACGCAAATAATTCAGTTTCCAAATATAATTATGTTATATTATATCTATTTCAAATCGAAGTAGCTTATTCATTTTGATAATGTATTATATATCATAACTTACAAAAATAAATAACTACATGAATTTGTATACATTATACACAATGTCCTAAACACTAATGAGACGGAGTTCGGTGGATTAATTGCACCGAAGCCATTGAGAGTCTGTCATGAAATCACTACATACTACTCACCACATCTTCTCCATTAGCTATTACTGTGTCAAAGGTCAAACCGTACAAGCTGTAGGTGACCCTGTAGCTCGTCACCCATTGGGAACAGCAATCCTGACGTCCTTGAGTTGCCACGGCAGTGACTAGATACTGAGAGCCGAGATCAACCTGCATATTTAAATATAGAGATATTAAACCAGAAAGAACTAACCGTGACAGAGACAAATATTGGCAGACATTGACTATACAGATGACATTGCCTTAATAGCAACATATCTTTAGAATGCCCAAGACCTGCTTTGTCCTGTAGAGAATATGTTTCAGCAATAGTTTGTCTGTTTCTTAAGCAAAATAATCCGAGTACATGACAGTGAACGAAAAAGCTGGCCACCCTCCAATCATTCCCAGGCAAGGCTCACAAATAAGGACATGATTTTAATGACTTTAACATGTTTAAGTACCGACGGTCTTATGTTGCCGACTCCAAGAAACATTTCATATCACGCAAAGACCGAACATGGAGTGTATGTAATGAAGTGCAAGAAACTAGACAATCTAACATTTTAAGATCTAAGAAAACTTTGTTAGGGACTGTAGATAGTATCCTACTTTATGGATCAGATACATGGACCATAAAGTAGGCACTGCAGGACCGGCTTGATGGGACATATACTTAATTACTCAGAAGGGTTCAACATATTAGTTGCAGGGAACACAGAAAAAAAAACCAGAGACAGATGGAAACGATGCATATCTCTACCACCGAATGCTCATGGCTGAATGAGATTCGCAGGTCACTGATTTACGGCCAAAGACCAGGAATATATCTCGGATGTGATTTGCATGAGAATCCCCCATGTCCTAATAGAGCTAGAGGACCAATGCAATATATCATATATATGGACTGCATTGCAAGGGACAACCGGTGGGAAACTGGGGACTTGCAAACATTAATAACGGATACAGATTCATGGCGTTGCATTGAGAACTCAATCTCGGGTACCTTCGTTGAGAAGTAGTAGTAGTAGTAGTAGTAGTAGTAGTAAAATCTTACCAAGATAATGTAGTTATTGTATAGATTATGGTATTATTTCACACATTTAATTCTATATGTAATTTCAGATGAAATTAAACACAAATTACACAAAAATACAAGTACTTTATTACATACACGTACATGTTTCGTTTTAACATTCATCAGCATATTTACTGCGCATGATGTATAAAGCAAGGAAAAATATGCTATAGACACAGTACTATGTAATTTTATATTCCCATAGGTCACGATTCAAATAGAAGAGTGTATTTACCCCTTGAATAAATCAGTGTTTGCACCCAGCGTTATGCTTTTGAAAGAGTGTCCATTCTTTCAAAAGTGAAACAGCTCTGTATCTAACCTGAATCCATTGATTTGCGTCATTGGTACGGACGCTCCATGCTCCCGTCAAGGCACCGACTCTGACCACATTTAACCGGCCCCGTCTGGCTCCATGATTCGCATCATACTCGCTAGAGGCACTTAGACTCGAATCAGGGATGGCATTGGACTCAAGTCCAAGGGAAGGGTCTTTCAAAAGAGATTCAATAGATTGTATTAGGGATAGCATTGCACTCAAATAAAAGGGGACGTCTGTAAAATGCGATTTTGATCAAGAAGGAATTGAAATCAAGTTCAAATATAGCGATCACACACAAACACAAATATTGAAGAAGATTATGCAAAAAGATGTACACATAAGTCAAAAACTGCATCTACCACATACCATCCTCTGGTATACGTTACTTTAAATTGTATACAAGTAAATTGTTTTAATTATATTGTTTGTACCTTGAATTAGACCTGTCCCGTACAGCTCCATTCTCAAGCTGATGTGTCCATGCCAGGTAACAGGCAGGATACGCACAAAACGGCACCTTAGCGGTGCTGGGAGGGTGTTCCGAATCACCGTGTCTTGATCAGAATTGGCTGTGAAGACCTGTATTACGATGGTAAACATAATGTGCATATTACTTTAATCAGTAAACCTTACATATAATGAAGAGTATGTTATCAGCTTTGTTTCGTTTAAAAAAAAAATTGTATAGCCTGTTGAATTATGAACAAAGTTATTTGCATGAGTCAATGTCAATACAGGTCGTAATCGCGAATAATAACAGAACTTTTATTTCAATGAACTTTATCGAAATGATCTCAAAGGTATCCGCAATAAGGACTAATTATAATATTTCACACAAATGCGAGCACTCGGATGGGAAATAGTATTATGTATTCTTCGTAAAAGCATGTTGACTTCCGAATGGAAATTAGAACAAAAACAATATGTTATATGCTTCTTTTATTTTGAAATACAATTACAACAATCTATGAGAGGTCCACTAGATTTATATAAAAAGGTTTTGTGGATTTTGACGATGTTATTAAATCCCTTTAAACAATGAACGTTCATTTGGAATTAAAATCAGGCAAAACATCAACACAAACATGGATGAACAGTTCTCTTCATCTTTCAGACAATATTATATCCTTTTTCGTTTACAAAGGGCATTATGTATGTACACGCAAATAATTCAGTTTCCAAATATAATTAAGTTATATTATATCTATTTCAAATCGAAGTAGCTTATTCATTTTGATAATGTATGATATATCATAACTTACAAAAATAAATAACTACATTAATTTGTATACATTATACACAATGTCCTAAACACTAATGAGACGGAGTTCGGTGGATTAATTGCACCGAAGCCATTGAGAGTCTGACATGAAATCACTACATACTACTCACCACATCTTCTCCATTAGCTATTACTGTGTCAAAGGTCAAACCGTACAAGCTGTAGGTGACCCTGTAGCTCGTCACCCATTGGGAACAGCAATCCTGACGTCCTTGAGTTGCCACGGCAGTGACTAGATACTGAGAGCCGAGATCAACCTGCATATTTAAATATAGAGATATTAAACCAGAAAGAACTAACCGTGACAGAGACAAATATTGGCAGACATTGTCTATACAGATGACATTGCCTTAATAGCAACATATCTTCAGAATGCCCAAGACCTGCTTTGTCCTGTAGAGAATATGTTTCAGCAATAGTTTGTCTGTTTCTTAAGCAAAATAATCCGAGTACATGACAGTGAACGAAAAAGCTGGCCACCCTCCAATCATTCCCAGGCAAGGCTCACAAATAAGGACATGATTTTAATGACTTTAACATGTTTAAGTACCGACGGTCTTATGTTGCCGACTCCAAGAAACATTTCATATCACGCAAAGACCGAACATGGAGTGTATGTAATGAAGTGCAAGAAACTAGACAATCTAACATTTTAAGATCTAAGAAAACTTTGTTAGGGACTGTAGATAGTATCCTACTTTATGGATCAGATACATGGACCATAAAGTAGGCACTGCAGGACCGGCTTGATTGGACATATACTTAATTACTCAGAAGGGTTCAACATATTAGTTGCAGGGAACACAGAAAAAAAAAACAGAGACAGATGGAAACGATGCATATCTCTACCACCGAATGCTCATGGCTGAATGAGATTCGCAGGTCACTGATTTACGGCCAAAGACCAGGAATATATCTCGGATGTGATTTGCATGAGAATCCCCCATGTCCTAATAGAGCTAGAGGACCAATGCAATATATCATATATATGGACTGCATTGCAAGGGACAACCGGTGGGAAACTGGGGACTTGCAAACATTAATAACGGATACAGATTCATGGCGTTGCATTGAGAACTCAATCTCGGGTACCTTCGTTGAGAAGTAGTAGTAGTAGTAGTAGTAGTAGTAAAATCTTACCAAGATAATGTAGTTATTGTATAGATTATGGTATTATTTCACACATTTAATTCTATATGTAATTTCAGATGAAATTAAACACAAATTACACAAAAATACAAGTACTTTATTACATACACGTACATGTTTCGTTTTAACATTCATCAGCATATTTACTGCGCATGATGTATAAAGCAAGGAAAAATATGCTATAGACACAGTACTATGTAATTTTATATTCCCATAGGTCACGATTCAAATAGAAGAGTGTATTTACCCCTTGAATAAATCAGTGTTTGCACCCAGCGTTATGCCTTTGAAAGAGTGTCCATTCTTTCAAAAGTGAAACAGCTCTGTATCTAACCTGAATCCATTGATTTGCGTCATTGGTACGGACGCTCCATGCTCCCGTCAAGGCACCGACTCTGACCACATTTAACCGGCCCCGTCTGGCTCCATGATTCGCATCATACTCGCTAGAGGCACTTAGACTCGAATCAGGGATGGCATTGGACTCAAGTCCAAGGGAAGGGTCTTTCAAAAGAGATTCAATAGATTGTATTAGAGATAGGATTGCACTCAAATAAAAGGGGGCGTCTGTAAAATGCGATTTTGATCAAGAAGGAATTGAAATCAAGTTCAAATATAGCGATCACACACAAACACAAATATTGAAGAAGATTATGCAAAAAGATGTACACATAAGTCAAAAACTGCATCTACCACATACCATCCTCTGGTATACGTTACTTTAAATTGTATACAAGTAAATTGTTTTAATTATATTGTTTGTACCTTGAATTAGACCTGTCCCGTACAGCTCCATTCTCAAGCTGATGTGTCCATGCCAGGTAACAGGCAGGATACGCACAAAACGGCACCTTAGCGGTGCTGGGAGGGTGTTCCGAATCACTGTGTCTTGATCAGAATTGGCTGTGAAGACCTGTATTACGATGGTAAACATAATGTGCATATTACTTTAATCAGTAAACCTTACATATAATGAAGAGTATGTTATCAGCTTTGTTTCGTTTAAAAACAAAATTGTATAGCCTGTTGAATTATGAACAAAGTTATTTGCATGAGTCAATGTCAATACAGGTCGTAATCGCGAATAATAACCGAACTTTTATTTCAATGAACTTTATCGAACTGATCTCAATGATATCCGCAATAAGGACTAATTATAATATTTCACACAAATGCGAGCACTCGGATGGGAAATAGTATTATGTATTCTTCGTAAAAGCATGTTGACTTCCGAATGGAAATTAGAACAAAAACAATATGTTATATGCTTCTTTTATTTTGAAATACAATAACAACAATCTATGAGAGGTCCACTAGATTTATATAAAAAGGTTTTGTGGATTTTGACGATGTTATTAAATCCCTTTAAACAATGAACGTTCATTTGGAATTAAAATCAGGCAAAACATCAACACAAACATGGATGAACAGTTCTCTTCATCTTTCAGACAATATTATATCCTTTTTCGTTTACAAAGGGCATTATGTATGTACACGCAAATAATTCAGTTTCCAAATATAATTATGTTATATTATATCTATTTCAAATCGAAGTAGCTTATTCATTTTGATAAAGTATTATATATCATAACTTACAAAAATAAATAACTACATGAATTTGTATACATTATACACAATATCCTAAACACTAATGAGACGGAGTTCGGTGGATTAATTGCACCGAAGCCATTGAGAGTCTGACATGAAATCACTACATACTACTCACCACATCTTCTCCATTAGCTATTACTGTGTCAAAGGTCAAACCGTACAAGCTGTAGGTGACCCTGTAGCTCGTCACCCATTGGGAACAGCAATCCTGACGTCCTTGAGTTGCCACGGCAGTGACTAGATACTGAGAGCCGAGATCAACCTGCATATTTAAATATAGAGATATTAAACCAGAAAGAACTAACCGTGACAGAGACAAATATTGGCAGACATTGACTATACAGATGACATTGCCTTAATAGCAACATATCTTCAGAATGCCCAAGACCTGCTTTGTCCTGTAGAGAATATGTTTCAGCAATAGTTTGTCTGTTTCTTAAGCAAAATAATCCGAGTACATGACAGTGAACGAAAAAGCTGGCCACCCTCCAATCATTCCCAGGCAAGGCTCACAAAAAAGGACATGATTTTAATGACTTTAACATGTTTAAGTACCGACGGTCTTATGTTGCCGATTCCAAGAAACATTTCATATCACGCAAAGACCGAACATGGAGTGTATGTAATGAAGTGCAAGAACTAGACAATCTAACATTTTAAGATCTAAGAAAACTTTGTTAGGGACTGTAGATAGTATCCTACTTTATGGATCAGATACATGGACCATAAAGTAGGCACTGCAGGACCGGCTTGATGGGACATATACTTAATTACTCAGAAGGGTTCAACATATTAGTTGCAGGGAACACAGAAAAAAAAAGAAGAGACAAATGGAAACGATGCATATCTCTACCACCGAATGCTCATGGCTGAATGAGATTCGCAGGTCACTGATGTACGGCCAAAGACCAGGAATATATCTCGGATGTGATTTGCATGAGAATCCCCCATGTCCTAATAGAGCTAGAGGACCAATGCAATATATCATATATATGGACTGCATTGCAAGGGACAACCGGTGGGAAACTGGGGACTTGCAAACATTAATAACGGATACAGATTCATGGCGTTGCATTGAGAACTCAATCTCGGGTACCTTCGTTGAGAAGTAGTAGTAGTAGTAGTAGTAGTAAAATCTTACCAAGATAATGTAGTTATTGTATAGATTATGGTATTATTTCACACATTTAATTCTATATGTAATTTCAGATGAAATTAAACACAAATTACACAAAAATACAAGTACTTTATTACATACACGTACATGTTTCGTTTTAACATTCATCAGCATATTTACTGCGCATGATGTATAAAGCAAGGAAAATATGCTATAGACACAGTACTATGTAATTTTATATTCCCATAGGTCACGATTCAAATAGAAGAGTGTATTTACCCCTTGAATAAATCAGTGTTTGCACCCAGCGTTATGCTTTTGAAAGAGTGTCCATTCTTTCAAAAGTGAAACAGCTCTGTATCTAACCTGAATCCATTGATTTGCGTCATTGGTACGGACGCTCCATGCTCCCGTCAAGGCACCGACTCTGACCACATTTAACCGGCCCCGTCTGGCTCCATGATTCGCATCATACTCGCTAGAGGCACTTAGACTCGAATCAGGGATGGCATTGGACTCAAGTCCAAGGGAAGGGTCTTTCAAAAGAGATTCAATAGATTGTATTAGAGATAGGATTGCACTCAAATAAAAGGGGGCGTCTGTAAAATGCGATTTTGATCAAGAAGGAATTGAAATCAAGTTCAAATATAGCGATCACACACAAACACAAATATTGAAGAAGATTATGCAAAAAGATGTACACATAAGTCAAAAACTGCATCTACCACATACCATCCTCTGGTATACGTTACTTTAAATTGTATACAAGTAAATTGTTTTAATTATATTGTTTGTACCTTGAATTAGACCTGTCCCGTACAGCTCCATTCTCAAGCTGATGTGTCCATGCCAGGTAACAGGCAGGATACGCACAAAACGGCACCTTAGCGGTGCTGGGAGGGTGTTCCGAATCACTGTGTCTTGATCAGAATTGGCTGTGAAGACCTGTATTACGATGGTAAACATAATGTGCATATTACTTTAATCAGTAAACCTTACATATAATGAAGAGTATGTTATCAGCTTTGTTTCGTTTAAAAAAAAAATTGTATAGCCTGTTGAATTATGAACAAAGTTATTTGCATGAGTCAATGTCAATACAGGACGTAATCGCGAATAATAACCGAACTTTTATTTCAATGAACTTCATCGAAATGATCTCAAAGGTATCCGCAATAAGGACTAATTATAATATTTCACACAAATGCGAGCACTCGGATGGGAAATAGTATTATGTATTCTTCGTAAAAGCATGTTGACTTCCGAATGGAAATTAGAACAAAAACAATATGTTATATGCTTCTTTTATTTTGAAATACAATTACAACAATCTATGAGAGGTCCACTAGATTTATATAAAAGTTTTGTGGATTTTGACGATGTTATTAAATCCCTTTAAACAATTAACGTTCATTTGGAATTAAAATCAGGCAAAACATCAACACAAACATGGATGAACAGTTCTCTTCATCTTTCAGACAATATTATATCCTTTTTCGTTTACAAAGGGCATTATGTATGTACACGCAAATAATTCAGTTTCCAAATATAATTATGTTATATTATATCTATTTCAAATCGAAGTAGCTTATTCATTTTGATAATGTATTATATATCATAACTTACAAAAATAAATAACTACATGAATTTGTATACATTATACACAATGTCCTAAACACTAATGAGACGGAGTTCGGTGGATTAATTGCACCGAAGCCATTGAGAGTCTGTCATGAAATCACTACATACTACTCACCACATCTTCTCCATTAGCTATTACTGTGTCAAAGGTCAAACCGTACAAGCTGTAGGTGACCCTGTAGCTCGTCACCCATTGGGAACAGCAATCCTGACGTCCTTGAGTTGCCACGGCAGTGACTAGATACTGAGAGCCGAGATCAACCTGCATATTTAAATATAGAGATATTAAACCAGAAAGAACTAACCGTGACAGAGACAAATATTGGCAGACATTGACTATACAGATGACATTGCCTTAATAGCAACATATCTTTAGAATGCCCAAGACCTGCTTTGTCCTGTAGAGAATATGTTTCAGCAATAGTTTGTCTGTTTCTTAAGCAAAATAATCCGAGTACATGACAGTGAACGAAAAAGCTGGCCACCCTCCAATCATTCCCAGGCAAGGCTCACAAATAAGGACATGATTTTAATGACTTTAACATGTTTAAGTACCGACGGTCTGATGTTGCCGACTCCAAGAAACATTTCATATCACGCAAAGACCGAACATGGAGTGTATGTAATGAAGTGCAAGAAACTAGACAATCTAACATTTTAAGATCTAAGAAAACTTTGTTAGGGACTGTAGATAGTATCCTACTTTATGGATCAGATACATGGACCATAAAGTAGGCACTGCAGGACCGGCTTGATGGGACATATACTTAATTACTCAGAAGGGTTCAACATATTAGTTGCAGGGAACACAGAAAAAAAAACCAGAGACAGATGGAAACGATGCATATCTCTACCACCGAATGCTCATGGCTGAATGAGATTCGCAGGTCACTGATTTACGGCCAAAGACCAGGAATATATCTCGGATGTGATTTGCATGAGAATCCCCCATGTCCTAATAGAGCTAGAGGACCAATGCAATATATCATATATATGGACTGCATTGCAAGGGACAACCGGTGGGAAACTGGGGACTTGCAAACATTAATAACGGATACAGATTCATGGCGTTGCATTGAGAACTCAATCTCGGGTACCTTCGTTGAGAAGTAGTAGTAGTAGTAGTAGTAGTAGTAGTAAAATCTTACCAAGATAATGTAGTTATTGTATAGATTATGGTATTATTTCACACATTTAATTCTATATGTAATTTCAGATGAAATTAAACACAAATTACACAAAAATACAAGTACTTTATTACATACACGTACATGTTTCGTTTTAACATTCATCAGCATATTTACTGCGCATGATGTATAAAGCAAGGAAAAATATGCTATAGACACAGTACTATGTAATTTTATATTCCCATAGGTCACGATTCAAATAGAAGAGTGTATTTACCCCTTGAATAAATCAGTGTTTGCACCCAGCGTTATGCTTTTGAAAGAGTGTCCATTCTTTCAAAAGTGAAACAGCTCTGTATCTAACCTGAATCCATTGATTTGCGTCATTGGTACGGACGCTCCATGCTCCCGTCAAGGCACCGACTCTGAACACATTTAACCGGCCCCGTCTGGCTCCATGATTCGCATCATACTCGCTAGAGGCACTTAGACTCGAATCAGGGATGGCATTGGACTCAAGTCCAAGGGAAGGGTCTTTCAAAAGAGATTCAATAGATTGTATTAGGGATAGCATTGCACTCAAATAAAAGGGGACGTCTGTAAAATGCGATTTTGATCAAGAAGGAATTGAAATCAAGTTCAAATATAGCGATCACACACAAACACAAATATTGAAGAAGATTATGCAAAAAGATGTACACATAAGTCAAAAACTGCATCTACCACATACCATCCTCTGGTATACGTTACTTTAAATTGTATACAAGTAAATTGTTTTAATTATATTGTTTGTACCTTGAATTAGACCTGTCCCGTACAGCTCCATTCTCAAGCTGATGTGTCCATGCCAGGTAACAGGCAGGATACGCACAAAACGGCACCTTAGCGGTGCTGGGAGGGTGTTCCGAATCACTGTGTCTTGATCAGAATTGGCTGTGAAGACCTGTATTACGATGGTAAACATTATGTGTATATTACTTTAATCAGTAAACCTTACATATAATGAAGAGTATGTTATCAGCTTTGTTTCGTTTAAAAAAAAAATTGTATAGCCTGTTGAATTATGAACAAAGTTATTTGCATGAGTCAATGTCAATACAGGTCGTAATCGCGAATAATAACCGAACTTTTATTTCAATGAACTTTATCGAAATGATCTCAAAGGTATCCGCAATAAGGACTAATTATAATATTTCACACAAATGCGAGCACTCGGATGGGAAATAGTATTATGTATTCTTCGTAAAAGCATGTTGACTTCCGAATGGAAATTAGAACAAAAACAATATGTTATATGCTTCTTTTATTTTGAAATACAATTACAACAATCTATGAGAGGTCCACTAGATTTATATAAAAAGGTTTTGTGGATTTTGACGATGTTATTAAATCCCTTTAAACAATGAACGTTCATTTGGAATTAAAATCAGGCAAAACATCAACACAAACATGGATGAACAGTTCTCTTCATCTTTCAGACAATATTATATCCTTTTTCGTTTACAAAGGGCATTATGTATGTACACGCAAATAATTCAGTTTCCAAATATAATTAAGTTATATTATATCTATTTCAAATCGAAGTAGCTTATTCATTTTGATAATGTATGATATATCATAACTTACAAAAATAAATAACTACATTAATTTGTATACATTATACACAATGTCCTAAACACTAATGAGACGGAGTTCGGTGGATTAATTGCACCGAAGCCATTGAGAGTCTGACATGAAATCACTACATACTACTCACCACATCTTCTCCATTAGCTATTACTGTGTCAAAGGTCAAACCGTACAAGCTGTAGGTGACCCTGTAGCTCGTCACCCATTGGGAACAGCAATCCTGACGTCCTTGAGTTGCCACGGCAGTGACTAGATACTGAGAGCCGAGATCAACCTGCATATTTAAATATAGAGATATTAAACCAGAAAGAACTAACCGTGACAGAGACAAATATTGGCAGACATTGTCTATACAGATGACATTGCCTTAATAGCAACATATCTTCAGAATGCCCAAGACCTGCTTTGTCCTGTAGAGAATATGTTTCAGCAATAGTTTGTCTGTTTCTTAAGCAAAATAATCCGAGTACATGACAGTGAACGAAAAAGCTGGCCACCCTCCAATCATTCCCAGGCAAGGCTCACAAATAAGGACATGATTTTAATGACTTTAACATGTTTAAGTACCGACGGTCTTATGTTGCCGACTCCAAGAAACATTTCATATCACGCAAAGACCGAACATGGAGTGTATGTAATGAAGTGCAAGAAACTAGACAATCTAACATTTTAAGATCTAAGAAAACTTTGTTAGGGACTGTAGATAGTATCCTACTTTATGGATCAGATACATGGACCATAAAGTAGGCACTGCAGGACCGGCTTGATGGGACATATACTTAATTACTCAGAAGGGTTCAACATATTAGTTGCAGGGAACACAGAAAAAAAAAACAGAGACAGATGGAAACGATGCATATCTCTACCACCGAATGCTCATGGCTGAATGAGATTCGCAGGTCACTGATTTACGGCCAAAGACCAGGAATATATCTCGGATGTGATTTGCATGAGAATCCCCCATGTCCTAATAGAGCTAGAGGACCAATGCAATATATCATATATATGGACTGCATTGCAAGGGACAACCGGTGGGAAACTGGGGACTTGCAAACATTAATAACGGATACAGATTCATGGCGTTGCATTGAGAACTCAATCTCGGGTACCTTCGTTGAGAAGTTGTAGTAGTAGTAGTAGTAGTAAAATCTTACCAAGATAATGTAGTTATTGTATAGATTATGGTATTATTTCACACATTTAATTCTATATGTAATTTCAGATGAAATTAAACACAAATTACACAAAAATACAAGTACTTTATTACATACACGTACATGTTTCGTTTTAACATTCATCAGCATATTTACTGCGCATGATGTATAAAGCAAGGAAAAATATGCTGTAGACACAGTACTATGTAATTTTATATTCCCATAGGTCACGACTCAAATAGAAGAGTGTATTTACCCCTTGAATAAATCAGTGTTTGCACCCAGCGTTATGCTTTTGAAAGAGTGTCCATTCTTTCAAAAGTGAAACAGCTCTGTATCTAACCTGAATCCATTGATTTGCGTCATTGGTACGGACGCTCCATGCTCCCGTCAAGGCACCGACTCTGACCACATTTAACCGGCCCCGTCTGGCTCCATGATTCGCATCATACTCGCTAGAGGCACTTAGACTCGAATCAGGGATGGCATTGGACTCAAGTCCAAGGGAAGGGTCTTTCAAAAGAGATTCAATAGATTGTATTAGGGATAGCATTGCACTCAAATAAAAGGGGACGTCTGTAAAATGCGATTTTGATCAAGAAGGAATTGAAATCAAGTTCAAATATAGCGATCACACACAAACACAAATATTGAAGAAGATTATGCAAAAAGATGTACACATAAGTCAAAAACTGCATCTACCACATACCATCCTCTGGTATACGTTACTTTAAATTGTATACAAGTAAATTGTTTTAATTATATTGTTTGTACCTTGAATTAGACCTGTCCCGTACAGCTCCATTCTCAAGCTGATGTGTCCATGCCAGGTAACAGGCAGGATACGCACAAAACGGCACCTTAGCGGTGCTGGGAGGGTGTTCCGAATCACTGTGTCTTGATCAGAATTGGCTGTGAAGACCTGTATTACGATGGTAAACATAATGTGCATATTACTTTAATCAGTAAACCTTACATATAATGAAGAGTATGTTATCAGCTTTGTTTCGTTTAAAAAAAAAATTGTATAGCCTGTTGAATTATGAACAAAGTTATTTGCATGAGTCAATGTCAATACAGGTCGTAATCGCGAATAATAACCGAACTTTTATTTCAATGAACTTTATCGAAATGATCTCAAAGGTATCCGCAATAAGGACTAATTATAATATTTCACACAAATGCGAGCACTCGGATGGGAAATAGTATTATGTATTCTTCGTAAAAGCATGTTGACTTCCGAATGGAAATTAGAAAAAAAACAATATGTTATATGCTTCTTTTATTTTGAAATACAATTACAACAATCTATGAGAGGTCCACTAGATTTATATAAAAAGGTTTTGTGGATTTTGACGATGTTATTAAATCCCTTTAAACAATGAACGTTCATTTGGAATTAAAATCAGGCAAAACATCAACACAAACATGGATGAACAGTTCTCTTCATCTTTCAGACAATATTATATCCTTTTTCGTTTACAAAGGGCATTATGTATGTACACGCAAATAATTCAGTTTCCAAATATAATTAAGTTATATTATATCTATTTCAAATCGAAGTAGCTTATTCATTTTGATAATGTATGATATATCATAACTTACAAAAATAAATAACTACATTAATTTGTATACATTATACACAATGTCCTAAACACTAATGAGACGGAGTTCGGTTGATTAATTGCACCGAAGCCATTGAGAGTCTGACATGAAATCACTACATACTACTCACCACATCTTCTCCATTAGCTATTACTGTGTCAAAGGTCAAACCGTACAAGCTGTAGGTGACCCTGTAGCTCGTCACCCATTGGGAACAGCAATCCTGACGTCCTTGAGTTGCCACGGCAGTGACTAGATACTGAGAGCCGAGATCAACCTGCATATTTAAATATAGAGATATTAAACCAGAAAGAACTAACCGTGACAGAGACAAATATTGGCAGACATTGACTATACAGATGACATTGCCTTAATAGCAACATATCTTCAGAATGCCCAAGACCTGCTTTGTCCTGTAGAGAATATGTTTCAGCAATAGTTTGTCTGTTTCTTAAGCAAAATAATCCGAGTACATGACAGTGAACGAAAAAGCTGGCCACCCTCCAATCATTCCCAGGCAAGGCTCACAAATAAGGACATGATTTTAATGACTTTAACATGTTTAAGTACCGACGGTCTTATGTTGCCGACTCCAAGAAACATTTCATATCACGCAAAGACCGAACATGGAGTGTATGTAATGAAGTGCAAGAAACTAGACAATCTAACATTTTAAGATCTAAGAAAACTTTGTTAGGGACTGTAGATAGTATCCTACTTTATGGATCAGATACATGGACCATAAAGTAGGCACTGCAGGACCGGCTTGATGGGACATATACTTAATTACTCAGAAGGGTTCAACATATTAGTTGCAGGGAACACAGAAAAAAAAAACAGAGACAGATGGAAACGATGCATATCTCTACCACCGAATGCTCATGGCTGAATGAGATTCGCAGGTCACTGATTTACGGCCAAAGACCAGGAATATATCTCGGATGTGATTTGCATGAGAATCCCCCATGTCCTAATAGAGCTAGAGGACCAATGCAATATATCATATATATGGACTGCATTGCAAGGGACAACCGGTGGGAAACTGGGGACTTGCAAACATTAATAACGGATACAGATTCATGGCGTTGCATTGAGAACTCAATCTCGGGTACCTTCGTTGAGAAGTAGTAGTAGTAGTAGTAGTAGTAGTAAAATCTTACCAAGATAATGTAGTTATTGTATAGATTATGGTATTATTTCACACATTTAATTCTATATGTAATTTCAGATGAAATTAAACACAAATTACACAAAAATACAAGTACTTTATTACATACACGTACATGTTTCGTTTTAACATTCATCAGCATATTTACTGCGCATGATGTATAAAGCAAGGAAAAATATGCTATAGACACAGTACTATGTAATTTTATATTCCCATAGGTCACGATTCAAATAGAAGAGTGTATTTACCCCTTGAATAAATCAGTGTTTGCACCCAGCGTTATGCCTTTGAAAGAGTGTCCATTCTTTCAAAAGTGAAACAGCTCTGTATCTAACCTGAATCCATTGATTTGCGTCATTGGTACGGACGCTCCATGCTCCCGTCAAGGCACCGACTCTGACCACATTTAACCGGCCCCGTCTGGCTCCATGATTCGCATCATACTCGCTAGAGGCACTTAGACTCGAATCAGGGATGGCATTGGACTCAAGTCCAAGGGAAGGGTCTTTCAAAAGAGATTCAATAGATTGTATTAGAGATAGGATTGCACTCAAATAAAAGGGGGCGTCTGTAAAATGCGATTTTGATCAAGAAGGAATTGAAATCAAGTTCAAATATAGCGATCACACACAAACACAAATATTGAAGAAGATTATGCAAAAAGATGTACACATAAGTCAAAAACTGCATCTACCACATACCATCCTCTGGTATACGTTACTTTAAATTGTATACAAGTAAATTGGTTTAATTATATTGTTTGTACCTTGAATTAGACCTGTCCCGTACAGCTCCATTCTCAAGCTGATGTGTCTATGCCAGGTAACAGGCAGAAGACGCACAAAACGGCACCTTAGCGGTGCTGGGAGGGTGTTCCGAACCACTGTGTCTTGATCAGAATTGGCTGTGAAGACCTGTATTACGATGGTAAACATAATGTGCATATTACTTTAATCAGTAAACCTTACATATAATGAAGAGTATGTTATCAGCTTTGTTTTGTTAAAAAACAAAATTGTATAGCCTGTTGAATTATGAACAAAGTTATTTGCATGAGTCAATGTCAATACAGGTCGTAATCGCGAATAATAACCGAACTTTTATTTCAATGAACTTTATCGAAATGATCTCAAAGGTATCCGCAATAAGGACTAATTATAATATTTCACACAAATGCGAGCACTCGGATGGGAAATAGTATTATGTATTCTTCGTAAAAGCATGTTGACTTCCGAATGGAAATTAGAACAAAAACAATATGTTATATGCTTCTTTTATTTTGAAATACAATTACAACAATCTATGAGAGGTCCACTAGATTTTTATAAAAAGGTTTTGTGGATTTTGACGATGTTATTAAATCCCTTTAAACAATGAACGTTCATTTGGAATTAAAATCAGGCAAAACATCAACACAAACATGGATGAACAGTTCTCTTCATCTTTCAGACAATATTATATCCTTTTTCGTTTACAAAGGGCATTATGTATGTACACGCAAATAATTCAGTTTCCAAATATAATTATGTTATATTATATCTATTTCAAATCGAAGTAGCTTATTCATTTTGATAATGTATGATATATCATAACTTACAAAAATAAATAACTACATGAATTTGTATACATTATACACAATGTCCTAAACACTAATGAGACGGAGTTCGGTGGATTAATTGCACCGAAGCCATTGAGAGTCTGACATGAAATCACTACATACTACTCACCACATCTTCTCCATTAGCTATTACTGTGTCAAAGGTCAAACCGTACAAGCTGTAGGTGACCCTGTAGCTCGTCACCCATTGGGAACAGCAATCCTGACGTCCTTGAGTTGCCACGGCAGTGACTAGATACTGAGAGCCGAGATCAACCTGCATATTTAAATATAGAGATATTAAACCAGAAAGAACTAACCGTGACAGAGACAAATATTGGCAGACATTGACTATACAGATGACATTGCCTTAATAGCAACATATCTTCAGAATGCCCAAGACCTGCTTTGTCCTGTAGAGAATAAGTTTCAGCAATAGTTTGTCTGTTTCTTAAGCAAAATAATCCGAGTACATGACAGTGAACGAAAAAGCTGGCCACCCTCCAATCATTCCCAGGCAAGGCTCACAAATAAGGACATGATTGTAATGACTTTAACATGTTTAAGTACCGACGGTCTTATGTTGCCGACTCCAAGAAACATTTCATATCACGCAAAGACCGAACATGGAGTGTATGTAATGAAGTGCAAGAAACTAGACAATCTAACATTTTAAGATCTAAGAAAACTTTGTTAGGGACTGTAGATAGTATCCTACTTTATGGATCAGATACATGGACCATAAAGTAGGCACTGCAGGACCGGCTTGATGGGACATATACTTAATTACTCAGAAGGGTTCAACATATTAGTTGCAGGGAAAACACAGAAAAAAAAAACAGAGACAGATGGAAACGATGCATATCTCTACCACCGAATGCTCAGGCTTGGTACGAACAGTCACGTCACGTTCACGTTCAGGTCACGTGAAGGTTTTGTACCTTTTGTGAAACAGGTCACCCAAATCTACGAAGTGTCACGTTCAGGTTCTGTACCTTTTGTGAAACAGGTCACCCAAATCTACGAAGTGTTGGGTTACGTGACCCAACAGTTTGTAGATATACTATATGCAATTCATGAAAGCTCACGTAAATTGGCGCTTGCGTAAAACAAATTAATGTAAATTGTCGTTGAGAAGAGACTAATTCTCGGTAAATTTAATCGTGAACGAACCCGTCCTACCTATACTGTAATATACAATTATAGGCGTACACAGGCCTGGGGGCTGGGGGATGGACACCCCCTACCCCCATCCCCACCCCCTTACATAATTCAAGAAATGTCTTGGTCTCGGCCTCGAAATTTGTGACCGGTCCTGGTCTCGTCCTCGGCTGCGGTCATTTTCTACGGACACCCCCTACCCACACTCCCCCCGCTTACTTCAATTTGTCTGACGAAATATTCCCTCCCCCCCCCCCTACACCCACCCCTTGGAAAAATCCTGGGTATAGTACGCCACTGCCTACAAGTAGCTACCTAGTTCGAATGTCAAATACATTAATTGATTTATTTAATATTGATTGGTTGGTGTGATCGTTTCATTATAATGATTGACTGATTAATTGATTGTTTATTAGATTAAATGACTGACTTATACTAGATTGACTCGATTCAATAACCATAAATAAACACTATTAATCAAATCATTGTTTTATTACTTTTAAACTCATTGATCACTGCTGCCAGTCACTCACTCACTAACTTTCACAGGCATGCACATACAACGCCGTTAAGGGCAGCGCCAGTACGCGCAGACGTCGAGCACGGGAACTTCAGGCGTATGCGAACTGAATTGTCCGCTGCGTGTAGCAATTCAGCTGGAAATCAACATTTGCCAAAATCCACGCACGACACGTCTTTAGAAATAATCCAATAACAAGACAAATAATGCAAGTGGTATGGTTGTACATTACCTAAATGACAGAACTGCATATTATCGTCTCAGATTACTCTGAATTATGCACGTACATATTATAAACATAATGATTGAAAAGATTTGATTAGGGGGTATCGGCATTTTCGTCGACATTTTTAAATCTCTTTGTGCGTGTATGTCTAGTCTTAGTAACAAGCGTTTGCAATTTAAAAAATCTTGATTAAACGCTCACGTCACGATTTGGTTAACGCGACACTTCGAGTTTTACCGGCATGGAAAACGACAAATTGTTGGGTCACTTTACCCTACACTTCGTAGATTTGGGTGACCTGTTTCACAAAAGGTACAGAACCGTTCACGTGACGTCAACGTGAACGTGACGTGACTGTTCGTACCAAGCCGAATGCTCATGGCTGAATGAGATTCGCAGGTCACTGATTTACGGCCAAAGACCAGGAATATATCTAGGATGTGATTTGCATGAGAATCCCCCATGTCCTAATAGAGCTAGAGGACCAATGCAATATATCATATATATGGACTGCATTGCAAGGGACAACCGGTGGGAAACTGGGGACTTGCAAACATTAATAACGGATACAGATTCATGGCGTTGCATTGAGAACTCAATCTCGGGTACCTTCGTTGAGAAGTAGTAGTAGTAGTAGTAGTAGTAAAATCTTACCAAGATAATGTAGTTATTGTATAGATTATGGTATTATTTCACACATTTAATTCTATATGTAATTTCAGATGAAATTAAACACAAGTTACACAAAAATACAAGTACTTTATTACATACACGTACATGTTTCGTTTTAACATTCATCAGCATATTTACTGCGCATGATGTATAAAGCAAGGAAAAATATGCTATAGACACAGTACTATGTAATTTTATATTCCCATAGGTCACGATTCAAATAGAAGAGTGTATTTACCCCTTGAATAAATCAGTGTTTGCACCCAGCGTTATGCTTTTGAAAGAGTGTCCATTCTTTCAAAAGTGAAACAGCTCTGTATCTAACCTGAATCCATTGATTTGCGTCATTGGTACGGACGCTCCATGCTCCCGTTAAGGCACCGACTCTGACCACATTTAACCGGCCCCGTCTGGCTCCATGATTCGCATCATACTCGCTAGAGGCACTTAGACTCGAATCAGGGATGGCATTGGACTCAAGTCCAAGGGAAGGGTCTTTCAAAAGAGATTCAATAGATTGTATTAGAGATAGGATTGCACTCAAATAAAAGGGGGCGTCTGTAAAATGCGATTTTGATCAAGAAGGAATTGAAATCAAGTTCAAATATAGCGATCACACACAAACACAAATATTGAAGAAGATTATGCAAAAAGATGTACACATAAGTCAAAAACTGCATCTACCACATACCATCCTCTGGTATACGTTACTTTAAATTGTATACAAGTAAATTGGTTTAATTATATTGTTTGTACCTTGAATTAGACCTGTCCCGTACAGCTCCATTCTCAAGCTGATGTGTCCATGCCAGGTAACAGGCAGGATACGCACAAAACGGCACCTTAGCGGTGCTGGGAGGGTGTTCCGAATCACTGTGTCTTGATCAGAATTGGCTGTGAAGACCTGTATTACGATGGTAAACATAATGTGCATATTACTTTAATCAGTAAACCTTACATATAATGAAGAGTATGTTATCAGCTTTGTTTCGTTTAAAAAAAAAATTGTATAGCCTGTTGAATTATGAACAAAGTTATTTGCATGAGTCAATGTCAATACAGGACGTAATCGCGAATAATAACCGAACTTTTATTTCAATGAACTTCATCGAAATGATCTCAAAGGTATCCGCAATAAGGACTAATTATAATATTTCACACAAATGCGAGCACTCGGATGGGAAATAGTATTATGTATTCTTCGTAAAAGCATGTTGACTTCCGAATGGAAATTAGAACAAAAACAATATGTTATATGCTTCTTTTATTTTGAAATACAATTACAACAATCTATGAGAGGTCCACTAGATTTATATAAAAGTTTTGTGGATTTTGACGATGTTATTAAATCCCTTTAAACAATTAACGTTCATTTGGAATTAAAATCAGGCAAAACATCAACACAAACATGGATGAACAGTTCTCTTCATCTTTCAGACAATATTATATCCTTTTTCGTTTACAAAGGGCATTATGTATGTACACGCAAATAATTCAGTTTCCAAATATAATTATGTTATATTATATCTATTTCAAATCGAAGTAGCTTATTCATTTTGATAATGTATTATATATCATAACTTACAAAAATAAATAACTACATGAATTTGTATACATTATACACAATGTCCTAAACACTAATGAGACGGAGTTCGGTGGATTAATTGCACCGAAGCCATTGAGAGTCTGTCATGAAATCACTACATACTACTCACCACATCTTCTCCATTAGCTATTACTGTGTCAAAGGTCAAACCGTACAAGCTGTAGGTGACCCTGTAGCTCGTCACCCATTGGGAACAGCAATCCTGACGTCCTTGAGTTGCCACGGCAGTGACTAGATACTGAGAGCCGAGATCAACCTGCATATTTAAATATAGAGATATTAAACCAGAAAGAACTAACCGTGACAGAGACAAATATTGGCAGACATTGACTATACAGATGACATTGCCTTAATAGCAACATATCTTTAGAATGCCCAAGACCTGCTTTGTCCTGTAGAGAATATGTTTCAGCAATAGTTTGTCTGTTTCTTAAGCAAAATAATCCGAGTACATGACAGTGAACGAAAAAGCTGGCCACCCTCCAATCATTCCCAGGCAAGGCTCACAAATAAGGACATGATTTTAATGACTTTAACATGTTTAAGTACCGACGGTCTTATGTTGCCGACTCCAAGAAACATTTCATATCACGCAAAGACCGAACATGGAGTGTATGTAATGAAGTGCAAGAAACTAGACAATCTAACATTTTAAGATCTAAGAAAACTTTGTTAGGGACTGTAGATAGTATCCTACTTTATGGATCAGATACATGGACCATAAAGTAGGCACTGCAGGACCGGCTTGATGGGACATATACTTAATTACTCAGAAGGGTTCAACATATTAGTTGCAGGGAACACAGAAAAAAAAACCAGAGACAGATGGAAACGATGCATATCTCTACCACCGAATGCTCATGGCTGAATGAGATTCGCAGGTCACTGATTTACGGCCAAAGACCAGGAATATATCTCGGATGTGATTTGCATGAGAATCCCCCATGTCCTAATAGAGCTAGAGGACCAATGCAATATATCATATATATGGACTGCATTGCAAGGGACAACCGGTGGGAAACTGGGGACTTGCAAACATTAATAACGGATACAGATTCATGGCGTTGCATTGAGAACTCAATCTCGGGTACCTTCGTTGAGAAGTAGTAGTAGTAGTAGTAGTAGTAGTAGTAAAATCTTACCAAGATAATGTAGTTATTGTATAGATTATGGTATTATTTCACACATTTAATTCTATATGTAATTTCAGATGAAATTAAACACAAATTACACAAAAATACAAGTACTTTATTACATACACGTACATGTTTCGTTTTAACATTCATCAGCATATTTACTGCGCATGATGTATAAAGCAAGGAAAAATATGCTATAGACACAGTACTATGTAATTTTATATTCCCATAGGTCACGATTCAAATAGAAGAGTGTATTTACCCCTTGAATAAATCAGTGTTTGCACCCAGCGTTATGCTTTTGAAAGAGTGTCCATTCTTTCAAAAGTGAAACAGCTCTGTATCTAACCTGAATCCATTGATTTGCGTCATTGGTACGGACGCTCCATGCTCCCGTCAAGGCACCGACTCTGACCACATTTAACCGGCCCCGTCTGGCTCCATGATTCGCATCATACTCGCTAGAGGCACTTAGACTCGAATCAGGGATGGCATTGGACTCAAGTCCAAGGGAAGGGTCTTTCAAAAGAGATTCAATAGATTGTATTAGGGATAGCATTGCACTCAAATAAAAGGGGACGTCTGTAAAATGCGATTTTGATCAAGAAGGAATTGAAATCAAGTTCAAATATAGCGATCACACACAAACACAAATATTGAAGAAGATTATGCAAAAAGATGTACACATAAGTCAAAAACTGCATCTACCACATACCATCCTCTGGTATACGTTACTTTAAATTGTATACAAGTAAATTGTTTTAATTATATTGTTTGTACCTTGAATTAGACCTGTCCCGTACAGCTCCATTCTCAAGCTGATGTGTCCATGCCAGGTAACAGGCAGGATACGCACAAAACGGCACCTTAGCGGTGCTGGGAGGGTGTTCCGAATCACCGTGTCTTGATCAGAATTGGCTGTGAAGACCTGTATTACGATGGTAAACATAATGTGCATATTACTTTAATCAGTAAACCTTACATATAATGAAGAGTATGTTATCAGCTTTGTTTCGTTTAAAAAAAAAATTGTATAGCCTGTTGAATTATGAACAAAGTTATTTGCATGAGTCAATGTCAATACAGGTCGTAATCGCGAATAATAACAGAACTTTTATTTCAATGAACTTTATCGAAATGATCTCAAAGGTATCCGCAATAAGGACTAATTATAATATTTCACACAAATGCGAGCACTCGGATGGGAAATAGTATTATGTATTCTTCGTAAAAGCATGTTGACTTCCGAATGGAAATTAGAACAAAAACAATATGTTATATGCTTCTTTTATTTTGAAATACAATTACAACAATCTATGAGAGGTCCACTAGATTTATATAAAAAGGTTTTGTGGATTTTGACGATGTTATTAAATCCCTTTAAACAATGAACGTTCATTTGGAATTAAAATCAGGCAAAACATCAACACAAACATGGATGAACAGTTCTCTTCATCTTTCAGACAATATTATATCCTTTTTCGTTTACAAAGGGCATTATGTATGTACACGCAAATAATTCAGTTTCCAAATATAATTAAGTTATATTATATCTATTTCAAATCGAAGTAGCTTATTCATTTTGATAATGTATGATATATCATAACTTACAAAAATAAATAACTACATTAATTTGTATACATTATACACAATGTCCTAAACACTAATGAGACGGAGTTCGGTGGATTAATTGCACCGAAGCCATTGAGAGTCTGACATGAAATCACTACATACTACTCACCACATCTTCTCCATTAGCTATTACTGTGTCAAAGGTCAAACCGTACAAGCTGTAGGTGACCCTGTAGCTCGTCACCCATTGGGAACAGCAATCCTGACGTCCTTGAGTTGCCACGGCAGTGACTAGATACTGAGAGCCGAGATCAACCTGCATATTTAAATATAGAGATATTAAACCAGAAAGAACTAACCGTGACAGAGACAAATATTGGCAGACATTGTCTATACAGATGACATTGCCTTAATAGCAACATATCTTCAGAATGCCCAAGACCTGCTTTGTCCTGTAGAGAATATGTTTCAGCAATAGTTTGTCTGTTTCTTAAGCAAAATAATCCGAGTACATGACAGTGAACGAAAAAGCTGGCCACCCTCCAATCATTCCCAGGCAAGGCTCACAAATAAGGACATGATTTTAATGACTTTAACATGTTTAAGTACCGACGGTCTTATGTTGCCGACTCCAAGAAACATTTCATATCACGCAAAGACCGAACATGGAGTGTATGTAATGAAGTGCAAGAAACTAGACAATCTAACATTTTAAGATCTAAGAAAACTTTGTTAGGGACTGTAGATAGTATCCTACTTTATGGATCAGATACATGGACCATAAAGTAGGCACTGCAGGACCGGCTTGATTGGACATATACTTAATTACTCAGAAGGGTTCAACATATTAGTTGCAGGGAACACAGAAAAAAAAAACAGAGACAGATGGAAACGATGCATATCTCTACCACCGAATGCTCATGGCTGAATGAGATTCGCAGGTCACTGATTTACGGCCAAAGACCAGGAATATATCTCGGATGTGATTTGCATGAGAATCCCCCATGTCCTAATAGAGCTAGAGGACCAATGCAATATATCATATATATGGACTGCATTGCAAGGGACAACCGGTGGGAAACTGGGGACTTGCAAACATTAATAACGGATACAGATTCATGGCGTTGCATTGAGAACTCAATCTCGGGTACCTTCGTTGAGAAGTAGTAGTAGTAGTAGTAGTAGTAGTAAAATCTTACCAAGATAATGTAGTTATTGTATAGATTATGGTATTATTTCACACATTTAATTCTATATGTAATTTCAGATGAAATTAAACACAAATTACACAAAAATACAAGTACTTTATTACATACACGTACATGTTTCGTTTTAACATTCATCAGCATATTTACTGCGCATGATGTATAAAGCAAGGAAAAATATGCTATAGACACAGTACTATGTAATTTTATATTCCCATAGGTCACGATTCAAATAGAAGAGTGTATTTACCCCTTGAATAAATCAGTGTTTGCACCCAGCGTTATGCCTTTGAAAGAGTGTCCATTCTTTCAAAAGTGAAACAGCTCTGTATCTAACCTGAATCCATTGATTTGCGTCATTGGTACGGACGCTCCATGCTCCCGTCAAGGCACCGACTCTGACCACATTTAACCGGCCCCGTCTGGCTCCATGATTCGCATCATACTCGCTAGAGGCACTTAGACTCGAATCAGGGATGGCATTGGACTCAAGTCCAAGGGAAGGGTCTTTCAAAAGAGATTCAATAGATTGTATTAGAGATAGGATTGCACTCAAATAAAAGGGGGCGTCTGTAAAATGCGATTTTGATCAAGAAGGAATTGAAATCAAGTTCAAATATAGCGATCACACACAAACACAAATATTGAAGAAGATTATGCAAAAAGATGTACACATAAGTCAAAAACTGCATCTACCACATACCATCCTCTGGTATACGTTACTTTAAATTGTATACAAGTAAATTGTTTTAATTATATTGTTTGTACCTTGAATTAGACCTGTCCCGTACAGCTCCATTCTCAAGCTGATGTGTCCATGCCAGGTAACAGGCAGGATACGCACAAAACGGCACCTTAGCGGTGCTGGGAGGGTGTTCCGAATCACTGTGTCTTGATCAGAATTGGCTGTGAAGACCTGTATTACGATGGTAAACATAATGTGCATATTACTTTAATCAGTAAACCTTACATATAATGAAGAGTATGTTATCAGCTTTGTTTCGTTTAAAAACAAAATTGTATAGCCTGTTGAATTATGAACAAAGTTATTTGCATGAGTCAATGTCAATACAGGTCGTAATCGCGAATAATAACCGAACTTTTATTTCAATGAACTTTATCGAACTGATCTCAATGATATCCGCAATAAGGACTAATTATAATATTTCACACAAATGCGAGCACTCGGATGGGAAATAGTATTATGTATTCTTCGTAAAAGCATGTTGACTTCCGAATGGAAATTAGAACAAAAACAATATGTTATATGCTTCTTTTATTTTGAAATACAATAACAACAATCTATGAGAGGTCCACTAGATTTATATAAAAAGGTTTTGTGGATTTTGACGATGTTATTAAATCCCTTTAAACAATGAACGTTCATTTGGAATTAAAATCAGGCAAAACATCAACACAAACATGGATGAACAGTTCTCTTCATCTTTCAGACAATATTATATCCTTTTTCGTTTACAAAGGGCATTATGTATGTACACGCAAATAATTCAGTTTCCAAATATAATTATGTTATATTATATCTATTTCAAATCGAAGTAGCTTATTCATTTTGATAAAGTATTATATATCATAACTTACAAAAATAAATAACTACATGAATTTGTATACATTATACACAATATCCTAAACACTAATGAGACGGAGTTCGGTGGATTAATTGCACCGAAGCCATTGAGAGTCTGACATGAAATCACTACATACTACTCACCACATCTTCTCCATTAGCTATTACTGTGTCAAAGGTCAAACCGTACAAGCTGTAGGTGACCCTGTAGCTCGTCACCCATTGGGAACAGCAATCCTGACGTCCTTGAGTTGCCACGGCAGTGACTAGATACTGAGAGCCGAGATCAACCTGCATATTTAAATATAGAGATATTAAACCAGAAAGAACTAACCGTGACAGAGACAAATATTGGCAGACATTGACTATACAGATGACATTGCCTTAATAGCAACATATCTTCAGAATGCCCAAGACCTGCTTTGTCCTGTAGAGAATATGTTTCAGCAATAGTTTGTCTGTTTCTTAAGCAAAATAATCCGAGTACATGACAGTGAACGAAAAAGCTGGCCACCCTCCAATCATTCCCAGGCAAGGCTCACAAAAAAGGACATGATTTTAATGACTTTAACATGTTTAAGTACCGACGGTCTTATGTTGCCGATTCCAAGAAACATTTCATATCACGCAAAGACCGAACATGGAGTGTATGTAATGAAGTGCAAGAACTAGACAATCTAACATTTTAAGATCTAAGAAAACTTTGTTAGGGACTGTAGATAGTATCCTACTTTATGGATCAGATACATGGACCATAAAGTAGGCACTGCAGGACCGGCTTGATGGGACATATACTTAATTACTCAGAAGGGTTCAACATATTAGTTGCAGGGAACACAGAAAAAAAAAGAAGAGACAAATGGAAACGATGCATATCTCTACCACCGAATGCTCATGGCTGAATGAGATTCGCAGGTCACTGATGTACGGCCAAAGACCAGGAATATATCTCGGATGTGATTTGCATGAGAATCCCCCATGTCCTAATAGAGCTAGAGGACCAATGCAATATATCATATATATGGACTGCATTGCAAGGGACAACCGGTGGGAAACTGGGGACTTGCAAACATTAATAACGGATACAGATTCATGGCGTTGCATTGAGAACTCAATCTCGGGTACCTTCGTTGAGAAGTAGTAGTAGTAGTAGTAGTAGTAAAATCTTACCAAGATAATGTAGTTATTGTATAGATTATGGTATTATTTCACACATTTAATTCTATATGTAATTTCAGATGAAATTAAACACAAATTACACAAAAATACAAGTACTTTATTACATACACGTACATGTTTCGTTTTAACATTCATCAGCATATTTACTGCGCATGATGTATAAAGCAAGGAAAATATGCTATAGACACAGTACTATGTAATTTTATATTCCCATAGGTCACGATTCAAATAGAAGAGTGTATTTACCCCTTGAATAAATCAGTGTTTGCACCCAGCGTTATGCTTTTGAAAGAGTGTCCATTCTTTCAAAAGTGAAACAGCTCTGTATCTAACCTGAATCCATTGATTTGCGTCATTGGTACGGACGCTCCATGCTCCCGTCAAGGCACCGACTCTGACCACATTTAACCGGCCCCGTCTGGCTCCATGATTCGCATCATACTCGCTAGAGGCACTTAGACTCGAATCAGGGATGGCATTGGACTCAAGTCCAAGGGAAGGGTCTTTCAAAAGAGATTCAATAGATTGTATTAGAGATAGGATTGCACTCAAATAAAAGGGGGCGTCTGTAAAATGCGATTTTGATCAAGAAGGAATTGAAATCAAGTTCAAATATAGCGATCACACACAAACACAAATATTGAAGAAGATTATGCAAAAAGATGTACACATAAGTCAAAAACTGCATCTACCACATACCATCCTCTGGTATACGTTACTTTAAATTGTATACAAGTAAATTGTTTTAATTATATTGTTTGTACCTTGAATTAGACCTGTCCCGTACAGCTCCATTCTCAAGCTGATGTGTCCATGCCAGGTAACAGGCAGGATACGCACAAAACGGCACCTTAGCGGTGCTGGGAGGGTGTTCCGAATCACTGTGTCTTGATCAGAATTGGCTGTGAAGACCTGTATTACGATGGTAAACATAATGTGCATATTACTTTAATCAGTAAACCTTACATATAATGAAGAGTATGTTATCAGCTTTGTTTCGTTTAAAAAAAAAATTGTATAGCCTGTTGAATTATGAACAAAGTTATTTGCATGAGTCAATGTCAATACAGGACGTAATCGCGAATAATAACCGAACTTTTATTTCAATGAACTTCATCGAAATGATCTCAAAGGTATCCGCAATAAGGACTAATTATAATATTTCACACAAATGCGAGCACTCGGATGGGAAATAGTATTATGTATTCTTCGTAAAAGCATGTTGACTTCCGAATGGAAATTAGAACAAAAACAATATGTTATATGCTTCTTTTATTTTGAAATACAATTACAACAATCTATGAGAGGTCCACTAGATTTATATAAAAGTTTTGTGGATTTTGACGATGTTATTAAATCCCTTTAAACAATTAACGTTCATTTGGAATTAAAATCAGGCAAAACATCAACACAAACATGGATGAACAGTTCTCTTCATCTTTCAGACAATATTATATCCTTTTTCGTTTACAAAGGGCATTATGTATGTACACGCAAATAATTCAGTTTCCAAATATAATTATGTTATATTATATCTATTTCAAATCGAAGTAGCTTATTCATTTTGATAATGTATTATATATCATAACTTACAAAAATAAATAACTACATGAATTTGTATACATTATACACAATGTCCTAAACACTAATGAGACGGAGTTCGGTGGATTAATTGCACCGAAGCCATTGAGAGTCTGTCATGAAATCACTACATACTACTCACCACATCTTCTCCATTAGCTATTACTGTGTCAAAGGTCAAACCGTACAAGCTGTAGGTGACCCTGTAGCTCGTCACCCATTGGGAACAGCAATCCTGACGTCCTTGAGTTGCCACGGCAGTGACTAGATACTGAGAGCCGAGATCAACCTGCATATTTAAATATAGAGATATTAAACCAGAAAGAACTAACCGTGACAGAGACAAATATTGGCAGACATTGACTATACAGATGACATTGCCTTAATAGCAACATATCTTTAGAATGCCCAAGACCTGCTTTGTCCTGTAGAGAATATGTTTCAGCAATAGTTTGTCTGTTTCTTAAGCAAAATAATCCGAGTACATGACAGTGAACGAAAAAGCTGGCCACCCTCCAATCATTCCCAGGCAAGGCTCACAAATAAGGACATGATTTTAATGACTTTAACATGTTTAAGTACCGACGGTCTGATGTTGCCGACTCCAAGAAACATTTCATATCACGCAAAGACCGAACATGGAGTGTATGTAATGAAGTGCAAGAAACTAGACAATCTAACATTTTAAGATCTAAGAAAACTTTGTTAGGGACTGTAGATAGTATCCTACTTTATGGATCAGATACATGGACCATAAAGTAGGCACTGCAGGACCGGCTTGATGGGACATATACTTAATTACTCAGAAGGGTTCAACATATTAGTTGCAGGGAACACAGAAAAAAAAACCAGAGACAGATGGAAACGATGCATATCTCTACCACCGAATGCTCATGGCTGAATGAGATTCGCAGGTCACTGATTTACGGCCAAAGACCAGGAATATATCTCGGATGTGATTTGCATGAGAATCCCCCATGTCCTAATAGAGCTAGAGGACCAATGCAATATATCATATATATGGACTGCATTGCAAGGGACAACCGGTGGGAAACTGGGGACTTGCAAACATTAATAACGGATACAGATTCATGGCGTTGCATTGAGAACTCAATCTCGGGTACCTTCGTTGAGAAGTAGTAGTAGTAGTAGTAGTAGTAGTAGTAAAATCTTACCAAGATAATGTAGTTATTGTATAGATTATGGTATTATTTCACACATTTAATTCTATATGTAATTTCAGATGAAATTAAACACAAATTACACAAAAATACAAGTACTTTATTACATACACGTACATGTTTCGTTTTAACATTCATCAGCATATTTACTGCGCATGATGTATAAAGCAAGGAAAAATATGCTATAGACACAGTACTATGTAATTTTATATTCCCATAGGTCACGATTCAAATAGAAGAGTGTATTTACCCCTTGAATAAATCAGTGTTTGCACCCAGCGTTATGCTTTTGAAAGAGTGTCCATTCTTTCAAAAGTGAAACAGCTCTGTATCTAACCTGAATCCATTGATTTGCGTCATTGGTACGGACGCTCCATGCTCCCGTCAAGGCACCGACTCTGAACACATTTAACCGGCCCCGTCTGGCTCCATGATTCGCATCATACTCGCTAGAGGCACTTAGACTCGAATCAGGGATGGCATTGGACTCAAGTCCAAGGGAAGGGTCTTTCAAAAGAGATTCAATAGATTGTATTAGGGATAGCATTGCACTCAAATAAAAGGGGACGTCTGTAAAATGCGATTTTGATCAAGAAGGAATTGAAATCAAGTTCAAATATAGCGATCACACACAAACACAAATATTGAAGAAGATTATGCAAAAAGATGTACACATAAGTCAAAAACTGCATCTACCACATACCATCCTCTGGTATACGTTACTTTAAATTGTATACAAGTAAATTGTTTTAATTATATTGTTTGTACCTTGAATTAGACCTGTCCCGTACAGCTCCATTCTCAAGCTGATGTGTCCATGCCAGGTAACAGGCAGGATACGCACAAAACGGCACCTTAGCGGTGCTGGGAGGGTGTTCCGAATCACTGTGTCTTGATCAGAATTGGCTGTGAAGACCTGTATTACGATGGTAAACATTATGTGTATATTACTTTAATCAGTAAACCTTACATATAATGAAGAGTATGTTATCAGCTTTGTTTCGTTTAAAAAAAAAATTGTATAGCCTGTTGAATTATGAACAAAGTTATTTGCATGAGTCAATGTCAATACAGGTCGTAATCGCGAATAATAACCGAACTTTTATTTCAATGAACTTTATCGAAATGATCTCAAAGGTATCCGCAATAAGGACTAATTATAATATTTCACACAAATGCGAGCACTCGGATGGGAAATAGTATTATGTATTCTTCGTAAAAGCATGTTGACTTCCGAATGGAAATTAGAACAAAAACAATATGTTATATGCTTCTTTTATTTTGAAATACAATTACAACAATCTATGAGAGGTCCACTAGATTTATATAAAAAGGTTTTGTGGATTTTGACGATGTTATTAAATCCCTTTAAACAATGAACGTTCATTTGGAATTAAAATCAGGCAAAACATCAACACAAACATGGATGAACAGTTCTCTTCATCTTTCAGACAATATTATATCCTTTTTCGTTTACAAAGGGCATTATGTATGTACACGCAAATAATTCAGTTTCCAAATATAATTAAGTTATATTATATCTATTTCAAATCGAAGTAGCTTATTCATTTTGATAATGTATGATATATCATAACTTACAAAAATAAATAACTACATTAATTTGTATACATTATACACAATGTCCTAAACACTAATGAGACGGAGTTCGGTGGATTAATTGCACCGAAGCCATTGAGAGTCTGACATGAAATCACTACATACTACTCACCACATCTTCTCCATTAGCTATTACTGTGTCAAAGGTCAAACCGTACAAGCTGTAGGTGACCCTGTAGCTCGTCACCCATTGGGAACAGCAATCCTGACGTCCTTGAGTTGCCACGGCAGTGACTAGATACTGAGAGCCGAGATCAACCTGCATATTTAAATATAGAGATATTAAACCAGAAAGAACTAACCGTGACAGAGACAAATATTGGCAGACATTGTCTATACAGATGACATTGCCTTAATAGCAACATATCTTCAGAATGCCCAAGACCTGCTTTGTCCTGTAGAGAATATGTTTCAGCAATAGTTTGTCTGTTTCTTAAGCAAAATAATCCGAGTACATGACAGTGAACGAAAAAGCTGGCCACCCTCCAATCATTCCCAGGCAAGGCTCACAAATAAGGACATGATTTTAATGACTTTAACATGTTTAAGTACCGACGGTCTTATGTTGCCGACTCCAAGAAACATTTCATATCACGCAAAGACCGAACATGGAGTGTATGTAATGAAGTGCAAGAAACTAGACAATCTAACATTTTAAGATCTAAGAAAACTTTGTTAGGGACTGTAGATAGTATCCTACTTTATGGATCAGATACATGGACCATAAAGTAGGCACTGCAGGACCGGCTTGATGGGACATATACTTAATTACTCAGAAGGGTTCAACATATTAGTTGCAGGGAACACAGAAAAAAAAAACAGAGACAGATGGAAACGATGCATATCTCTACCACCGAATGCTCATGGCTGAATGAGATTCGCAGGTCACTGATTTACGGCCAAAGACCAGGAATATATCTCGGATGTGATTTGCATGAGAATCCCCCATGTCCTAATAGAGCTAGAGGACCAATGCAATATATCATATATATGGACTGCATTGCAAGGGACAACCGGTGGGAAACTGGGGACTTGCAAACATTAATAACGGATACAGATTCATGGCGTTGCATTGAGAACTCAATCTCGGGTACCTTCGTTGAGAAGTTGTAGTAGTAGTAGTAGTAGTAAAATCTTACCAAGATAATGTAGTTATTGTATAGATTATGGTATTATTTCACACATTTAATTCTATATGTAATTTCAGATGAAATTAAACACAAATTACACAAAAATACAAGTACTTTATTACATACACGTACATGTTTCGTTTTAACATTCATCAGCATATTTACTGCGCATGATGTATAAAGCAAGGAAAAATATGCTGTAGACACAGTACTATGTAATTTTATATTCCCATAGGTCACGACTCAAATAGAAGAGTGTATTTACCCCTTGAATAAATCAGTGTTTGCACCCAGCGTTATGCTTTTGAAAGAGTGTCCATTCTTTCAAAAGTGAAACAGCTCTGTATCTAACCTGAATCCATTGATTTGCGTCATTGGTACGGACGCTCCATGCTCCCGTCAAGGCACCGACTCTGACCACATTTAACCGGCCCCGTCTGGCTCCATGATTCGCATCATACTCGCTAGAGGCACTTAGACTCGAATCAGGGATGGCATTGGACTCAAGTCCAAGGGAAGGGTCTTTCAAAAGAGATTCAATAGATTGTATTAGGGATAGCATTGCACTCAAATAAAAGGGGACGTCTGTAAAATGCGATTTTGATCAAGAAGGAATTGAAATCAAGTTCAAATATAGCGATCACACACAAACACAAATATTGAAGAAGATTATGCAAAAAGATGTACACATAAGTCAAAAACTGCATCTACCACATACCATCCTCTGGTATACGTTACTTTAAATTGTATACAAGTAAATTGTTTTAATTATATTGTTTGTACCTTGAATTAGACCTGTCCCGTACAGCTCCATTCTCAAGCTGATGTGTCCATGCCAGGTAACAGGCAGGATACGCACAAAACGGCACCTTAGCGGTGCTGGGAGGGTGTTCCGAATCACTGTGTCTTGATCAGAATTGGCTGTGAAGACCTGTATTACGATGGTAAACATAATGTGCATATTACTTTAATCAGTAAACCTTACATATAATGAAGAGTATGTTATCAGCTTTGTTTCGTTTAAAAAAAAAATTGTATAGCCTGTTGAATTATGAACAAAGTTATTTGCATGAGTCAATGTCAATACAGGTCGTAATCGCGAATAATAACCGAACTTTTATTTCAATGAACTTTATCGAAATGATCTCAAAGGTATCCGCAATAAGGACTAATTATAATATTTCACACAAATGCGAGCACTCGGATGGGAAATAGTATTATGTATTCTTCGTAAAAGCATGTTGACTTCCGAATGGAAATTAGAAAAAAAACAATATGTTATATGCTTCTTTTATTTTGAAATACAATTACAACAATCTATGAGAGGTCCACTAGATTTATATAAAAAGGTTTTGTGGATTTTGACGATGTTATTAAATCCCTTTAAACAATGAACGTTCATTTGGAATTAAAATCAGGCAAAACATCAACACAAACATGGATGAACAGTTCTCTTCATCTTTCAGACAATATTATATCCTTTTTCGTTTACAAAGGGCATTATGTATGTACACGCAAATAATTCAGTTTCCAAATATAATTAAGTTATATTATATCTATTTCAAATCGAAGTAGCTTATTCATTTTGATAATGTATGATATATCATAACTTACAAAAATAAATAACTACATTAATTTGTATACATTATACACAATGTCCTAAACACTAATGAGACGGAGTTCGGTTGATTAATTGCACCGAAGCCATTGAGAGTCTGACATGAAATCACTACATACTACTCACCACATCTTCTCCATTAGCTATTACTGTGTCAAAGGTCAAACCGTACAAGCTGTAGGTGACCCTGTAGCTCGTCACCCATTGGGAACAGCAATCCTGACGTCCTTGAGTTGCCACGGCAGTGACTAGATACTGAGAGCCGAGATCAACCTGCATATTTAAATATAGAGATATTAAACCAGAAAGAACTAACCGTGACAGAGACAAATATTGGCAGACATTGACTATACAGATGACATTGCCTTAATAGCAACATATCTTCAGAATGCCCAAGACCTGCTTTGTCCTGTAGAGAATATGTTTCAGCAATAGTTTGTCTGTTTCTTAAGCAAAATAATCCGAGTACATGACAGTGAACGAAAAAGCTGGCCACCCTCCAATCATTCCCAGGCAAGGCTCACAAATAAGGACATGATTTTAATGACTTTAACATGTTTAAGTACCGACGGTCTTATGTTGCCGACTCCAAGAAACATTTCATATCACGCAAAGACCGAACATGGAGTGTATGTAATGAAGTGCAAGAAACTAGACAATCTAACATTTTAAGATCTAAGAAAACTTTGTTAGGGACTGTAGATAGTATCCTACTTTATGGATCAGATACATGGACCATAAAGTAGGCACTGCAGGACCGGCTTGATGGGACATATACTTAATTACTCAGAAGGGTTCAACATATTAGTTGCAGGGAACACAGAAAAAAAAAACAGAGACAGATGGAAACGATGCATATCTCTACCACCGAATGCTCATGGCTGAATGAGATTCGCAGGTCACTGATTTACGGCCAAAGACCAGGAATATATCTCGGATGTGATTTGCATGAGAATCCCCCATGTCCTAATAGAGCTAGAGGACCAATGCAATATATCATATATATGGACTGCATTGCAAGGGACAACCGGTGGGAAACTGGGGACTTGCAAACATTAATAACGGATACAGATTCATGGCGTTGCATTGAGAACTCAATCTCGGGTACCTTCGTTGAGAAGTAGTAGTAGTAGTAGTAGTAGTAGTAAAATCTTACCAAGATAATGTAGTTATTGTATAGATTATGGTATTATTTCACACATTTAATTCTATATGTAATTTCAGATGAAATTAAACACAAATTACACAAAAATACAAGTACTTTATTACATACACGTACATGTTTCGTTTTAACATTCATCAGCATATTTACTGCGCATGATGTATAAAGCAAGGAAAAATATGCTATAGACACAGTACTATGTAATTTTATATTCCCATAGGTCACGATTCAAATAGAAGAGTGTATTTACCCCTTGAATAAATCAGTGTTTGCACCCAGCGTTATGCCTTTGAAAGAGTGTCCATTCTTTCAAAAGTGAAACAGCTCTGTATCTAACCTGAATCCATTGATTTGCGTCATTGGTACGGACGCTCCATGCTCCCGTCAAGGCACCGACTCTGACCACATTTAACCGGCCCCGTCTGGCTCCATGATTCGCATCATACTCGCTAGAGGCACTTAGACTCGAATCAGGGATGGCATTGGACTCAAGTCCAAGGGAAGGGTCTTTCAAAAGAGATTCAATAGATTGTATTAGAGATAGGATTGCACTCAAATAAAAGGGGGCGTCTGTAAAATGCGATTTTGATCAAGAAGGAATTGAAATCAAGTTCAAATATAGCGATCACACACAAACACAAATATTGAAGAAGATTATGCAAAAAGATGTACACATAAGTCAAAAACTGCATCTACCACATACCATCCTCTGGTATACGTTACTTTAAATTGTATACAAGTAAATTGTTTTAATTATATTGTTTGTACCTTGAATTAGACCTGTCCCGTACAGCTCCATTCTCAAGCTGATGTGTCCATGCCAGGTAACAGGCAGGATACGCACAAAACGGCACCTTAGCGGTGCTGGGAGGGTGTTCCGAACCACTGTGTCTTGATCAGAATTGGCTGTGAAGACCTGTATTAAGATGGTAAACATAATGTGCATATTACTTTAATCAGTAAACCTTACATATAATGAAGAGTATGTTATCAGCTTTGTTTCGTTTAAAAACAAAATTGTATAGCCTGTTGAATTATGAACAAAGTTATTTGCATGAGTCAATGTCAATACAGGTCGTAATCGCGAATAATAACCGAACTTTTATTTCAATGAACTTTATCGAACTGATCTCAATGATATCCGCAATAAGGACTAATTATAATATTTCACACAAATGCGAGCACTCGGATGGGAAATAGTATTATGTATTCTTCGTAAAAGCATGTTGACTTCCGAATGGAAATTAGAACAAAAACAATATGTTATATGCTTCTTTTATTTTGAAATACAATTACAACAATCTATGAGAGGTCCACTAGATTTATATAAAAAGGTTTTGTGGATTTTGACGATGTTATTAAATCCCTTTAAACAATGAACGTTCATTTGGAATTAAAATCAGGCAAAACATCAACACAAACATGGATGAACAGTTCTCTTCATCTTTCAGACAATATTATATCCTTTTTCGTTTACAAAGGGCATTATGTATGTACACGCAAATAATTCAGTTTCCAAATATAATTATGTTATATTATATCTATTTCAAATCGAAGTAGCTTATTCATTTTGATAAAGTATGATATATCATAACTTACAAAAATAAATAACTACATGAATTTGTATACATTATACACAATATCCTAAACACTAATGAGACGGAGTTCGGTGGATTAATTGCACCGAAGCCATTGAGAGTCTGACATGAAATCACTACATACTACTCACCACATCTTCTCCATTAGCTATTACTGTGTCAAAGGTCAAACCGTACAAGCTGTAGGTGACCCTGTAGCTCGTCACCCATTGGGAACAGCAATCCTGACGTCCTTGAGTTGCCACGGCAGTGACTAGATACTGAGAGCCGAGATCAACCTGCATATTTAAATATAGAGATATTAAACCAGAAAGAACTAACCGTGACAGAGACAAATATTGGCAGACATTGACTATACAGATGACATTGCCTTAATAGCAACATATCTTCAGAATGCCCAAGACCTGCTTTGTCCTGTAGAGAATATGTTTCAGCAATAGTTTGTCTGTTTCTTAAGCAAAATAATCCGAGTACATGACAGTGAACGAAAAAGCTGGCCACCCTCCAATCATTCCCAGGCAAGGCTCACAAAAAAGGACATGATTTTAATGACTTTAACATGTTTAAGTACCGACGGTCTTATGTTGCCGATTCCAAGAAACATTTCATATCACGCAAAGACCGAACATGGAGTGTATGTAATGAAGTGCAAGAACTAGACAATCTAACATTTTAAGATCTAAGAAAACTTTGTTAGGGACTGTAGATAGTATCCTACTTTATGGATCAGATACATGGACCATAAAGTAGGCACTGCAGGACCGGCTTGATGGGACATATACTTAATTACTCAGAAGGGTTCAACATATTAGTTGCAGGGAACACAGAAAAAAAAAGAAGAGACAAATGGAAACGATGCATATCTCTACCACCGAATGCTCATGGCTGAATGAGATTCGCAGGTCACTGATGTACGGCCAAAGACCAGGAATATATCTCGGATGTGATTTGCATGAGAATCCCCCATGTCCTAATAGAGCTAGAGGACCAATGCAATATATCATATATATGGACTGCATTGCAAGGGACAACCGGTGGGAAACTGGGGACTTGCAAACATTAATAACGGATACAGATTCATGGCGTTGCATTGAGAACTCAATCTCGGGTACCTTCGTTGAGAAGTAGTAGTAGTAGTAGTAGTAGTAAAATCTTACCAAGATAATGTAGTTATTGTATAGATTATGGTATTATTTCACACATTTAATTCTATATGTAATTTCAGATGAAATTAAACACAAATTACACAAAAATACAAGTACTTTATTACATACACGTACATGTTTCGTTTTAACATTCATCAGCATATTTACTGCGCATGATGTATAAAGCAAGGAAAATATGCTATAGACACAGTACTATGTAATTTTATATTCCCATAGGTCACGATTCAAATAGAAGAGTGTATTTACCCCTTGAATAAATCAGTGTTTGCACCCAGCGTTATGCTTTTGAAAGAGTGTCCATTCTTTCAAAAGTGAAACAGCTCTGTATCTAACCTGAATCCATTGATTTGCGTCATTGGTACGGACGCTCCATGCTCCCGTCAAGGCACCGACTCTGACCACATTTAACCGGCCCCGTCTGGCTCCATGATTCGCATCATACTCGCTAGAGGCACTTAGACTCGAATCAGGGATGGCATTGGACTCAAGTCCAAGGGAAGGGTCTTTCAAAAGAGATTCAATAGGTTGTATTAGGGATAGCATTGCACTCAAATAAAAGGGGACGTCTGTAAAATGCGATTTTGATCAAGAAGGAATTGAAATCAAGTTCAAATATAGCGATCACACACAAACACAAATATTGAAGAAGATTATGCAAAAAGATGTACACATAAGTCAAAAACTGCATCTACCACATACCATCCTCTGGTATACGTTACTTTAAATTGTATACAAGTAAATTGTTTTAATTATATTGTTTGTACCTTGAATTAGACCTGTCCCGTACAGCTCCATTCTCAAGCTGATGTGTCCATGCCAGGTAACAGGCAGGATACGCACAAAACGGCACCTTAGCGGTGCTGGGAGGGTGTTCCGAATCACTGTGTCTTGATCAGAATTGGCTGTGAAGACCTGTATTACGATGGTAAACATAATGTGCATATTACTTTAATCAGTAAACCTTACATATAATGAAGAGTATGTTATCAGCTTTGTTTCGTTTAAAAACAAAATTGTATAGCCTGTTGAATTATGAACAAAGTTATTTGCATGAGTCAATGTCAATACAGGTCGTAATCGCGAATAATAACCGAACTTTTATTTCAATGAACTTTATCGAACTGATCTCAATGATATCCGCAATAAGGACTAATTATAATATTTCACACAAATGCGAGCACTCGGATGGGAAATAGTATTATGTATTCTTCGTAAAAGCATGTTGACTTCCGAATGGAAATTAGAACAAAAACAATATGTTATATGCTTCTTTTATTTTGAAATACAATTACAACAATCTATGAGAGGTCCACTAGATTTATATAAAAAGGTTTTGTGGATTTTGACGATGTTATTAAATCCCTTTAAACAATGAACGTTCATTTGGAATTAAAATCAGGCAAAACATCAACACAAACATGGATGAACAGTTCTCTTCATCTTTCAGACAATATTATATCCTTTTTCGTTTACAAAGGGCATTATGTATGTACACGCAAATAATTCAGTTTCCAAATATAATTATGTTATATTATATCTTTTTCAAATCGAAGTAGCTTATTCATTTTGATAAAGTATGATATATCATAACTTACAAAAATAAATAACTACATGAATTTGTATACATTATACACAATATCCTAAACACTAATGAGACGGAGTTCGGTGGATTAATTGCACCGAAGCCATTGAGAGTCTGACATGAAATCACTACATACTACTCACCACATCTTCTCCATTAGCTATTACTGTGTCAAAGGTCAAACCGTACAAGCTGTAGGTGACCCTGTAGCTCGTCACCCATTGGGAACAGCAATCCTGACGTCCTTGAGTTGCCACGGCAGTGACTAGATACTGAGAGCCGAGATCAACCTGCATATTTAAATATAGAGATATTAAACCAGAAAGAACTAACCGTGACAGAGACAAATATTGGCAGACATTGACTATACAGATGACATTGCCTTAATAGCAACATATCTTCAGAATGCCCAAGACCTGCTTTGTCCTGTAGAGAATATGTTTCAGCAATAGTTTGTCTGTTTCTTAAGCAAAATAATCCGAGTACATGACAGTGAACGAAAAAGCTGGCCACCCTCCAATCATTCCCAGGCAAGGCTCACAAATAAGGACATGATTTTAATGACTTTAACATGTTTAAGTACCGACGGTCATATGTTGCCGACTCCAAGAAACATTTCATATCACGCAAAGACCGAACATGGAGTGTATGTAATGAAGTGCAAGAAACTAGACAATCTAACATTTTAAGATCTAAGAAAACTTTGTTAGGGACTGTAGATAGTATCCTACTTTATGGATCAGATACACGGACCATAAAGTAGGCACTGCAGGACCGGCTTGATGGGACATATACTTAATTACTCAGAAGGGTTCAACATATTAGTTGCAGGGAACACAGAAAAAAAAACAGAGACAGATGGAAACGATGCATATCTCTACCACCGAATGCTCATGGCTGAATGAGATTCGCAGGTCACTGATTTACGGCCAAAGACCAGGAATATATCTCGGATGTGATTTGCATGAGAATCCCCCATGTCCTAATAGAGCTAGAGGACCAATGCAATATATCATATACAGGGTGGCCCAGAAATAACGGAACGGGGCACTTCCCAAAATAGAGCAACGAAATGAATGGGTCCATCGGATAGTGTGTCTTTTCAAATGAAAATTGATACCAAGAACATTAATTTTGGTCGTGTATTTTTTGTTTTAGAGCGCTGTGAGTGACACTATGTCAGGGTTCACTTTTCTTCAATTTTGACTGACCTATTGGCTAAAGAATGACCCGAACGGCTCGGTATAGAATTACGGTGCTGTGGCTATTCAGTCGAATGCACACTAACAAAGGTGTCCGCATCATTGTGCATCGTAATTCTATGACAAGCCGTTCGGGTCATTCTTTAGCCAATAGGTCAGTCAAAATTGAAGAAAAATGAACCCTGACATGGTGTCACTCACAGCGCTCTAAAACAAAAGCTACACGACCAAAATTAATGTTCTTGGTATCAATTTTCATTTGAAAAGACACACTATCCGATGGACCCAGTCATTTCGTTACTTTATTTTGGGAAGTGCCCCGTTCCGTTATTTCTGGGCCACCCTGTATATGGACTGCATTGCAAGGGACAACCGGTGGGAAACTGGGGACTTGCAAACATTAATAACGGATACAGATTCATGGCGTTGCATTGAGAACTCAATCTCGGGTACCTTCGTTGAGAAGTAGTAGTAGTAGTAGTAGTAGTAAAATCTTACCAAGATAATGTAGTTATTGTATAGATTATGGTATTATTTCACACATTTAATTCTATATGTAATTTCAGATGAAATTAAACACAAGTTACACAAAAATACAAGTACTTTATTACATACACGTACATGTTTCGTTTTAACATTCATCAGCATATTTACTGCGCATGATGTATAAAGCAAGGACAAATATGCTATAGACACAGTACTATGTAATTTTATATTCCCATAGGTCACGATTCAAATAGAAGAGTGTATTTACCCCTTGAATAAATCAGTGTTTGCACCCAGCGTTATGCTTTTGAAAGAGTGTCCATTCTTTCAAAAGTGAAACAGCTCTGTATCTAACCTGAATCCATTGATTTGCGTCATTGGTACGGACGCTCCATGCTCCCGTCAAGGCACCGACTCTGACCACATTTAACCGGCCCCGTCTGGCTCCATGATTCGCATCATACTCGCTAGAGGCACTTAGACTCGAATCAGGGATGGCATTGGACTCAAGTCCAAGGGAAGGGTCTTTCAAAAGAGATTCAATAGATTGTATTAGGGATAGCATTGCACTCAAATAAAAGGGGACGTCTGTAAAATGCGATTTTGATCAAGAAGGAATTGAAATCAAGTTCAAATATAGCGATCACACACAAACACAAATATTGAAGAAGATTATGCAAAAAGATGTACACATAAGTCAAAAACTGCATCTACCACATACCATCCTCTGGTATACGTTACTTTAAATTGTATACAAGTAAATTGTTTTAATTATATTGTTTGTACCTTGAATTAGACCTGTCCCGTACAGCTCCATTCTCAAGCTGATGTGTCCATGCCAGGTAACAGGCAGGATACGCACAAAACGGCACCTTAGCGGTGCTGGGAGGGTGTTCCGAATCACTGTGTCTTGATCAGAATTGGCTGTGAAGACCTGTATTACGATGGTAAACATAATGTGCATATTACTTTAATCAGTAAACCTTACATATAATGAAGAGTATGTTATTAGCTTTGTTTCGTTAAAAAAAAAATTGTATAGCCTGTTGAATTATGAACAAAGTTATTTGCATGAGTCAATGTCAATACAGGTCGTAATCGCGAATAATAACCGAACTTTTATTTCAATGAACTTTATCGAAATGATCTCAAAGGTATCCGCAATAAGGACTAATTATAATATTTCACACAAATGCGAGCACTCGGATGGGAAATAGTATTATGTATTCTTCGTAAAAGCATGTTGACTTCCGAATGGAAATTATAACAAAAACAATATGTTATATGCTTCTTTTATTTTGAAATACAATTACAACAATCTATGAGAGGTCCACTAGATTTATATAAAAAGGTTTTGTGGATTTTGACGATGTTATTAAATCCCTTTAAACAATGAACGTTCATTTGGAATTAAAATCAGGCAAAACATCAACAAAAACATGGATGAACAGTTCTCTTCATCTTTCAGACAATATTATATCCTTTTTCGTTTACAAAGGGCATTATGTATGTACACGCAAATAATTCAGTTTCCAAATATAATTATGTTATATTATATCTATTTCAAATCGAAGTAGCTTATTCATTTTGATAATGTATGATATATCATAACTTACAAAAATAAATAACTACATGAATTTGTATACATTATACACAATATCCTAAACACTAATGAGACGGAGTTCGGTGGATTAATTGCACCGAAGCCATTGAGAGTCTGACATGAAATCACTACATACTACTCACCACATCTTCTCCATTAGCTATTACTGTGTCAAAGGTCAAACCGTACAAGCTGTAGGTGACCCTGTAGCTCGTCACCCATTGGGAACAGCAATCCTGACGTCCTTGAGTTGCCACGGCAGTGACTAGATACTGAGAGCCGAGATCAACCTGCATATTTAAATATAGAGATATTAAACCAGAAAGAACTAACCGTGACAGAGACAAATATTGGCAGACATTGACTATACAGATGACATTGCCTTAATAGCAACATATCTTCAGAATGCCCAAGACCTGCTTTGTCCTGTAGAGAATATGTTTCAGCAATAGTTTGTCTGTTTCTTAAGCAAAATAATCCGAGTACATGACAGTGAACGAAAAAGCTGGCCACCCTCCAATCATTCCCAGGCCAGATCTAAGAAAACTTTGTTAGGGACTGTAGATAGTATCCTACTTTATGGATCAGATACATGGACCATAAAGTAGGCACTGCAGGACCGGCTTGATGGGACATATACTTAATTACTCAGAAGGGTTCAACATATTAGTTGGAGGGAACACAAAAAGAAAACAGAGACAGATGGAAACGATGCATATCTCTACCACCGAATGCTCATGGCTGAATGAGATTCGCAGGTCACTGATTTACGGCCAAAGACCAGGAATATATCTCGGATGTGATTTGCATGAGAATCCCCCATGTCCTAATAGAGCTAGAGGACCAATGCAATATATCATATATATGGACTGCATTGCAAGGGACAACCGGTGGGAAACTGGGGACTTGCAAACATTAATAACGGATACAGATTCATGGCGTTGCATTGAGAACTCAATCTCGGGTACCTTCGTTGAGAAGTAGTAGTAGTAGTAGTAGTAAAATCTTACCAAGATAATGTAGTTATTGTATAGATTATGGTAATATTTCACACATTTAATTCTATATGTAATTTCAGATGAAATTAAACAAAAATTACACAAAAATACAAGTACTTTATTACATACACGTACATGTTTCGTTTTAACATTCATCAGCATATTTACTGCGCATGATGTATAAAGCAAGGAAAAATATGCTATAGACATAGTACGATGTAATTTTATATTCCCATAGGTCACGATTCAAATAGAAGAGTGTATTTACCCCTTGAATAAATCAGTGTTTGCACCCAGCGTTATGCTTTTGAAAGAGTGTCCATTCTTTCAAAAGTGAAACAGCTCTGTATCTAACCTGAATCCATTGATTTGCGTCATTGGTACGGACGCTCCATGCTCCCGTCAAGGCACCGACTCTGACCACATTTAACCGGCCCCGTCTGGCTCCATGATTCGCATCATACTCGCTAGAGGCACTTAGACTCGAATCAGGGATGGCATTGGACTCAAGTCCAAGGGAAGGGTCTTTCAAAAGAGATTCAATAGATTGTATTAGGGATAGCATTGCACTCAAATAAAAGGGGACGTCTGTAAAATGCGATTTTGATCAAGAAGGAATTGAAATCAAGTTCAAATATAGCGATCACACACAAACACAAATATTGAAGAAGATTATGCAAAAAGATGTACACATAAGTCAAAAACTGCATCTACCACATACCATCCTCTGGTATACGTTACTTTAAATTGTATACAAGTAAATTGTTTTAATTATATTGTTTGTACCTTGAATTAGACCTGTCCCGTACAGCTCCATTCTCAAGCTGATGTGTCCATGCCAGGTAACAGGCAGGATACGCACAAAACGGCACCTTAGCGGTGCTGGGAGGGTGTTCCGAATCACTGTGTCTTGATCAGAATTGGCTGTGAAGACCTGTATTACGATGGTAAACATAATGTGCATATTACTTTAATCAGTAAACCTTACATATAATGAAGAGTATGTTATCAGCTTTGTTTCGTTAAAACAAAAAATTGTATAGCCTGTTGAATTATGAACAAAGTTATTTGCATGAGTCAATGTGAATACAGGTCGTAATCGCGAATAATAACCGAACTTTTATTTCAATGAACTTTATCGAAATGATCTCAAAGGTATCCGCAATAAGGACTAATTATAATATTTCACACAAATGCGAGCACTCGGATGGGAAATAGTATTATGTATTCTTCGTAAAAGCATGTTGACTTCCGAATGGAAATTAGAACAAAAACAATATGTTATATGCTTCTTTTATTTTGAAATACAATTACAACAATCTATGAGAGGTCCACTAGATTTATATAAAAAGGTTTTGTGGATTTTGACGATGTTATTAAATCCCTTTAAACAATGAACGTTCATTTGGAATTAAAATCAGGCAAAACATCAACACAAACATGGATGAACAGTTCTCTTCATCTTTCAGACAATATTATATCCTTTTTCGTTTACAAAGGGCATTATGTATGTACACGCAAATAATTCAGTTTCCAAATATAATTATGTTATATTATATCTATTTCAAATTGAAGTAGCTTATTCATTTTGATAATGTATGATATATCATAACTTACAAAAATAAATAACTACATGAATTTGTATACATTATACACAATATCCTAAACACTAATGAGACGGAGTTCGGTGGATTAATTGCACCGAAGCCATTGAGAGTCTGACATGAAATCACTACATACTACTCACCACATCTTCTCCATTAGCTATTACTGTGTCAAAGGTCAAACCGTACAAGCTGTAGGTGACCCTGTAGCTCGTCACCCATTGGGAACAGCAATCCTGACGTCCTTGAGTTGCCACGGCAGTGACTAGATACTGAGAGCCGAGATCAACCTGCATATTTAAATATAGAGATATTAAACCAGAAAGAACTAACCGTGACAGAGACAAATATTGGCAGACATTGACTATACAGATGACATTGCCTTAATAGCAACATATCTTCAGAATGCCCAAGACCTGCTTTGTCCTGTAGAGAATATGTTTCAGCAATAGTTTGTCTGTTTCTTAAGCAAAATAATCCGAGTACATGACAGTGAACGAAAAAGCTGGCCACCCTCCAATCATTCCCAGGCAAGGCTCACAAAAAAGGACATGATTTTAATGACTTTAACATGTTTAAGTACCGACGGTCTTATGTTGCCGATTCCAAGAAACATTTCATATCACGCAAAGACCGAACATGGAGTGTATGTAATGAAGTGCAAGAAACTAGACAATCTAACACTTTAAGATCTAAGAAAACTTTGTTAGGGACTGTAGATAGTATCCTACTTTATGGATCAGATATATGGACCATAAAGTAGGCACTGCAGGACCGGCTTGATGGGACATATACTTAACTACTCAGAAGGGTTCAACATATTAGTTGGAGGGAACACAAAAAGATAACAGAGGCAGATGGAAACGATGCATATCTCTACCACCGAATGCTCATGGCTGAATGAGATTCGCAGGTCACTGATTTACGGCCAAAGACCAGGAATATATCTCGGATGTGATTTGCATGAGAATCCCCCATGTCCTAATAGAGCTAGAGGACCAATGCAATATATCATATATATGGACTGCATTGCAAGGGACAACCGGTGGGAAACTGGGGACTTGCAAACATTAATAACGGATACAGATTCATGGCGTTGCATTGAGAACTCAATCTCGGGTACCTTCGTTGAGAAGTAGTAGTAGTAGTAGTAGTAGTAAAATCTTACCAAGATAATGTAGTTATTGTATAGATTATGGTATTATTTCACACATTTAATTCTATATGTAATTTCAGATGAAATTAAACACAAATTACACAAAAATACAAGTACTTTATTACATACACGTACATGTTTCGTTTTAACATTCATCAGCATATTTACTGCGCATGATGTATAAAGCAAGGAAAAATATGCTATAGACACAGTACTATGTAATTTTATATTCCCATAGGTCACGATTCAAATAGAAGAGTGTATTTACCCCTTGAATAAATCAGTGTTTGCACCCAGCGTTATGCTTTTGAAAGAGTGTCCATTCTTTCAAAAGTGAAACAGCTCTGTATCTAACCTGAATCCATTGATTTGCGTCATTGGTACGGACGCTCCATGCTCCCGTCAAGGCACCGACTCTGACCACATTTAACCGGCCCCGTCTGGCTCCATGATTCGCATCATACTCGCTAGAGGCACTTAGACTCGAATCAGGGATGGCATTGGACTCAAGTCCAAGGGAAGGGTCTTTCAAAAGAGATTCAATAGATTGTATTAGGGATAGCACTGCACTCAAATAAAAGGGGACGTCTGTAAAATGCGATTTTGATCAAGAAGGAATTGAAATCAAGTTCAAATATAGCGATCACACACAAACACAAATATTGAAGAAGATTATGCAAAAAGATGTACACATAAGTCAAAAACTGCATCTACCACATACCATCCTCTGGTATACGTTACTTTAAATTGTATACAAGTAAATTGTTTTAATTATATTGTTTGTACCTTGAATTAGACCTGTCCCGTACAGCTCCATTCTCAAGCTGATGTGTCCATGCCAGGTAACAGGCAGGATACGCACAAAACGGCACCTTAGCGGTGCTGGGAGGGTGTTCCGAATCACTGTGTCTTGATCAGAATTGGCTGTGAAGACCTGTATTACGATGGTAAACATAATGTGCATATTACTTTAATCAGTAAACCTTACATATAATGAAGAGTATGTTATCAGCTTTGTTTCGTTAAAAAAAAAAATTGTATAGCCTGTTGAATTATGAACAAAGTTATTTGCATGAGTCAATGTCAATACAGGTCGTAATCGCGAATAATAACCGAACTTTTATTTCAATGAACTTTATCGAAATGATCTCAAAGGTATCCGCAATAAGGACTAATTATAATATTTCACACAAATGGGAGCACTCGGATGGGAAATAGTATTATGTATTCTTCGTAAAAGCATGTTGACTTCCGAATGGAAATTAGAACAAAAACAATATGTTATATGCTTCTTTTATTTTGAAATACAATTACAACAATCTATGAGAGGTCCACTAGATTTATATAAAAAGGTTTTGTGGATTTTGACGATGTTATTAAATCCCTTTAAACAATGAACGTTCATTTGGAATTAAAATCAGGCAAAACATCAACACAAACATGGATGAACAGTTCTCTTCATCTTTCAGACAATATCATATCCTTTTTCGTTTACAAAGGGCATTATGTATGTACACGCAAATAATCCAGTTTCCAAATATAATTATGTTATATTATATCTATTTCAAATCGAAGTAGCTTATTCATTTTGATAATGTATGATATATCATAACTTACAAAAATAAATAACTACATGAATTTGTATACATTATACACAATATCCTAAACACTAATGAGACGGAGTTCGGTGGATTAATTGCACCGAAGCCATTGAGAGTCTGACATGAAATCACTACATACTACTCACCACATCTTCTCCATTAGCTATTACTGTGTCAAAGGTCAAACCGTACAAGCTGTAGGTGACCCTGTAGCTCGTCACCCATTGGGAACAGCAATCCTGACGTCCTTGAGTTGCCACGGCAGTGACTAGATACTGAGAGCCGAGATCAACCTGCATATTTAAATATAGAGATATTAAACCAGAAAGAACTAACCGTGACAGAGACAAATATTGGCAGACATTGACTATACAGATGACATTGCCTTAATAGCAACATATCTTCAGAATGCCCAAGACCTGCTTTGTCCTGTAGAGAATATGTTTCAGCAATAGTTTGTCTGTTTCTTAAGCAAAATAATCCGAGTACATGACAGTGAACGAAAAAGCTGGCCACCCTCCAATCATTCCCAGGCAAGGCTCACAAATAAGGACATGATTTTAATGACTTTAACATGTTTAAGTACCGACGGTCGTATGTTGCCGACTCCAAGAAACATTTCATATCACGCAAAGACCGAACATGGAGTGTATGTAATGAAGTGCAAGAAACTAGACAATCTAACATTTTAAGATCTAAGAAAACTTTGTTAGGGACTGTAGATAGTATCCTACTTTATGGATCAGATACATGGACCATAAAGTAGGCACTGCAGGACCGGCTTGATGGGACATATACTTAATTACTCAGAAGGGTTCAACATATTAGTTGCAGGGAACACAGAAAAAAAAAACAGAGACAGATGGAAACGATGCATATCTCTACCACCGAATGCTCATGGCTGAATGAGATTCGCAGGTCACTGATTTACGGCCAAAGACCAGGAATATATCTCGGATGTGATTTGCATGAGAATCCCCCATGTCCTAATAGAGCTAGAGGACCAATGCAATATATCATATATATGGACTGCATTGCAAGGGACAACCGGTGGGAAACTGGGGACTTGCAAACATTAATAACGGATACAGATTCATGGCGTTGCATTGAGAACTCAATCTCGGGTACCTTCGTTGAGAAGTAGTAGTAGTAGTAGTAGTAGTAAAATCTTACCAAGATAATGTAGTTATTGTATAGATTATGGTATTATTTCACACATTTAATTCTATATGTAATTTCAGATGAAATTAAACAAAAATTACACAAAAATACAAGTACTTTATTACATACACGTACATGTTTCGTTTTAACATTCATCAGCATATTTACTGCGTATGATGTATAAAGCAAGGAAAATATGCTATAGACACAGTACTATGTAATTTTATATTCCCATAGGTCACGATTCAAATAGAAGAGTGTATTTACCCCTTGAATAAATCAGTGTTTGCACCCAGCGTTATGCTTTTGAAAGAGTGTCCATTCTTTCAAAAGTGAAACAGCTCTGTATCTAACCTGAATCCATTGATTTGCGTCATTGGTACGGACGCTCCATGCTCCCGTCAAGGCACCGACTCTGACCACATTTAACCGGCCCCGTCTGGCTCCATGATTCGCATCATACTCGCTAGAGGCACTTAGACTCGAATCAGGGATGGCATTGGACTCAAGTCCAAGGGAAGGGTCTTTCAAAAGAGATTCAATAGATTGTATTAGGGATAGCATTGCACTCAAATAAAAGGGGACGTCTGTAAAATGCGATTTTGATCAAGAAGGAATTGAAATCAAGTTCAAATATAGCGATCACACACAAACACAAATATTGAAGAAGATTATGCAAAAAGATGTACACATAAGTCAAAAACTGCATCTACCACATACCATCCTCTGGTATACGTTACTTTAAATTGTATACAAGTAAATTGTTTTAATTATATTGTTTGTACCTTGAATTAGACCTGTCCCGTACAGCTCCATTCTCAAGCTGATGTGTCCATGCCAGGTAACAGGCAGGATACGCACAAAACGGCACCTTAGCGGTGCTGGGAGGGTGTTCCGAATCACTGTGTCTTGATCAGAATTGGCTGTGAAGACCTGTATTACGATGGTAAACATTATGTGTATATTACTTTAATCAGTAAACCTTACATATAATGAAGAGTATGTTATCAGCTTTGTTTCGTTTAAAAAAAAAATTGTATAGCCTGTTGAATTATGAACAAAGTTATTTGCATGAGTCAATGTCAATACAGGTCGTAATCGCGAATAATAACCGAACTTTTTTTTCAATGAACTTTATCGAAATGATCTCAAAGGTATCCGCAATAAGGACTAATTATAATATTTCACACAAATGCGAGCACTCGGATGGGAAATAGTATTATGTATTCTTCGTAAAAGCATGTTGACTTCCGAATGGAAATTAGAACAAAAACAATATGTTATATGCTTCTTTTATTTTGAAATACAATTACAACAATCTATGAGAGGTCCACTAGATTTATATAAAAAGGTTTTGTGGATTTTGACGATGTTATTAAATCCCTTTAAACAATGAACGTTCATTTGGAATTAAAATCAGGCAAAACATCAACACAAACATGGATGAACAGTTCTCTTCATCTTTCAGACAATATCATATCCTTTTTCGTTTACAAAGGGCATTATGTATGTACACGCAAATAATCCAGTTTCCAAATATAATTATGTTATATTATATCTATTTCAAATCGAAGTAGCTTATTCATTTTGATAATGTATGATATATCATAACTTACAAAAATAAATAACTACATGAATTTGTATACATTATACACAATATCCTAAACACTAATGAGACGGAGTTCGGTGGATTAATTGCACCGAAGCCATTGAGAGTCTGACATGAAATCACTACATACTACTCACCACATCTTCTCCATTAGCTATTACTGTGTCAAAGGTCAAACCGTACAAGCTGTAGGTGACCCTGTAGCTCGTCACCCATTGGGAACAGCAATCCTGACGTCCTTGAGTTGCCACGGCAGTGACTAGATACTGAGAGCCGAGATCAACCTGCATATTTAAATATAGAGATATTAAACCAGAAAGAACTAACCGTGACAGAGACAAATATTGGCAGACATTGACTATACAGATGACATTGCCTTAATAGCAACATATCTTCAGAATGCCCAAGACCTGCTTTGTCCTGTAGAGAATATGTTTCAGCAATAGTTTGTCTGTTTCTTAAGCAAAATAATCCGAGTACATGACAGTGAACGAAAAAGCTGGCCACCCTCCAATCATTCCCAGGCAAGGCTCACAAATAAGGACATGATTTTAATGACTTTAACATGTTTAAGTACCGACGGTCTTATGTTGCCGACTCCAAGAAACATTTCATATCACGCAAAGACCGAACATGGAGTGTATGTAATGAAGTGCAAGAAACTAGACAATCTAACATTTTAAGATCTAAGAAAACTTTGTTAGGGACTGTAGATAGTATCCTACTTTATGGATCGGATATATGGACCATAAAGTAGGCACTGCAGGACCGGCTTGATGGGACATATACTTAATTACTCAGAAGGGTTCAACATATTAGTTGCAGGGAACACAGAAAAAAAAAACAGAGACAGATGGAAACGATGCATATCTCTACCACCGAATGCTCATGGCTGAATGAGATTCGCAGGTCACTGATTTACGGCCAAAGCCCAGGAATATATCTCGGATGTGATTTGCATGAGAATCCCCCATGTCCTAATAGAGCTAGAGGACCAATGCAATATATCATATATATGGACTGCATTGCAAGGGACAACCGGTGGGAAACTGGGGACTTGCAAACATTAATAACGGATACAGATTCATGGCGTTGCATTGAGAACTCAATCTCGGGTACCTTCGTTGAGAAGTAGTAGTAGTAGTAGTAGTAGTAACATCTTACCAAGATAATGTAGTTATTGTATAGATTATGGTATTATTTCACACATTTAATTCTATATGTAATTTCAGATGAAATTAAACACAAGTTACACAAAAATACAAGTACTTTATTACATACACGTACATGTTTCGTTTTAACATTCATCAGCATATTTACTGCGCATGATGTATAAAGCAAGGAAAAATATGCTATAGACACAGTACTATGTAATTTTATATTCCCATAGGTCACGATTCAAATAGAAGAGTGTATTTACCCCTTGAATAAATCAGTGTTTGCACCCAGCGTTATGCTTTTGAAAGAGTGTCCATTCTTTCAAAAGTGAAACTGCTCTGTATCTAACCTGAATCCATTGATTTGCGTCATTGGTACGGACGCTCCATGCTCCCGTTAAGGCACCGACTCTGACCACATTTAACCGGCCCCGTCTGGCTCCATGATTCGCATCATACTCGCTAGAGGCACTTAGACTCGAATCAGGGATGGCATTGGACTCAAGTCCAAGGGAAGGGTCTTTCAAAAGAGATTCAATAGATTGTATTAGGGATAGCATTGCACTCAAATAAAAGGGGACGTCTGTAAAATGCGATTTTGATCAAGAAGGAATTGAAATCAAGTTCAAATATAGCGATCACACACAAACACAAATATTGAAGAAGATTATGCAAAAAGATGTACACATAAGTCAAAAACTGCATCTACCACATACCATCCTCTGGTATACGTTACTTTAAATTGTATACAAGTAAATTGTTTTAATTATATTGTTTGTACCTTGAATTAGACCTGTCCCGTACAGCTCCATTCTCAAGCTGATGTGTCCATGCCAGGTAACAGGCAGGATACGCACAAAACGGCACCTTAGCGGTTCTGGGAGGGTGTTCCGAATCACTGTGTCTTGATCAGAATTGGCTGTGAAGACCTGTATTACGATGGTAAACATAATGTGCATATTACTTTAATCAGTAAACCTTACATATAATGAAGAGTATGTTATCAGCTTTGTTTCGTTTAAAAAAAAATTGTATAGCCTGTTGAATTATGAACAAAGTTATTTGCATGAGTCAATGTCAATACAGGTCGTAATCGCGAATAATAACCGAACTTTTATTTCAATGAACTTTATCGAAATGATCTCAAAGGTATCCGCAATAAGGACTAATTATAATATTTCACACAAATGCGAGCACTCGGATGGGAAATAGTATTATGTATTCTTCGTAAAAGCATGTTGACTTCCGAATGGAAATTAGAACAAAAACAATATGTTATATGCTTCTTTTATTTTGAAATACAATTACAGCAATCTATGAGAGGTCCACTAGATTTATATAAAAAGGTTTTGTGGATTTTGACGATGTTATTAAATCCCTTTAAACAATGAACGTTCATTTGGAATTAAAATCAGGCAAAACATCAACACAAACATGGATGAACAGTTCTCTTCATCTTTCAGACAATATTATATCCTTTTTCGTTAACAAAGGGCATTATGTATGTACACGCAAATAATTCAGTTTCCAAATATAATTATGTTATATTATATCTATTTCAAATTGAAGTAGCTTATTCATTTTGATAATGTATGATATATCATAACTTACAAAAATAAATAACTACATGAATTTGTATACATTATACACAATGTCCTAAACACTAATGAGACGGAGTTCGGTGGATTAATTGCACCGAAGCCATTGAGAGTCTGACATGAAATCACTACATACTACTCACCACATCTTCTCCATTAGCTATTACTGTGTCAAAGGTCAAACCGTACAAGCTGTAGGTGACCCTGTAGCTCGTCACCCATTGGGAACAGCAATCCTGACGTCCTTGGGTTGCCACGGCAGTGACTAGATACTGAGAGCCGAGATCAACCTGCATATTTAAATATAGAGATATTAAACCAGAAAGAACTAACCGTGACAGAGACAAATATTGGCAGACATTGACTATACAGATGACATTGCCTTAATAGCAACATATCTTCAGAATGCCCAAGACCTGCTTTGTCCTGTAGAGAATATGTTTCAGCAATAGTTTGTCTGTTTCTTAAGCAAAATAATCCGAGTACATGACAGTGAACGAAAAAGCTGGCCACCCTCCAATCATTCCCAGGCAAGGCTCACAAATAAGGACATGATTTTAATGACTTTAACATGTTTAAGTACCGACGGTCTTATGTTGCCGACTCCAAGAAACATTTCATATCACGCAAAGACCGAACATGGAGTGTATGTAATGAAGTGCAAGAAACTAGACAATCTAACATTTTAAGATCTTAGAAAACTTTGTTAGGGACTGTAGATAGTATCCTACTTTATGGATCGGATATATGGACCATAAAGTAGGCACTGCAGGACCGGCTTGATGGGACATATACTTAATTACTCAGAAGGGTTCAACATATTAGTTGCAGGGAACACAGAAAAAAGAAAACAGAGACAGATGGAAACGATGCATATCTCTACCACCGAATGCTCATGGCTGAATGAGATTCGCAGGTCACTGATTTACGGCCAAAGACCAGGAATATATCTCGGATGTGATTTGCATGAGAATCCCCCATGTCCTAATAGAGCTAGAGGACCAATGCAATATATCATATATATGGACTGCATTGCAAGGGACAACCGGTGGGAAACTGGGGACTTGCAAACATTAATAACGGATACAGATTCATGGCGTTGCACTGAGAACTCAATCTCGGGTACCTTCGTTGAGAAGTAGTAGTAGTAGTAGTAGTAGTAACATCTTACCAAGATAATGTAGTTATTGTATAGATTATGGTATTATTTCACACATTTAATTCTATATGTAATTTCAGATGAAATTAAACACAAGTTACGCAAAAATACAAGTACTTTATTACATACACGTACATGTTTCGTTTTAACATTCATCAGCATATTTACTGCGCATGATGTATAAAGCAAGGAAAAATATGCTATAGACACAGTACTATGTAATTTTATATTCCCATAGGTCACGATTCAAATAGAAGAGTGTATTTACCCCTTGAATAAATCAGTGTTTGCACCCAGCGTTATGCTTTTGAAAGAGTGTCCATTCTTTCAAAAGTGAAACTGCTCTGTATCTAACCTGAATCCATTGATTTGCGTCATTGGTACGGACGCTCCATGCTCCCGTTAAGGCACCGACTCTGACCACATTTAACCGGCCCCGTCTGGCTCCATGATTCGCATCATACTCGCTAGAGGCACTTAGACTCGAATCAGGGATGGCATTGGACTCAAGTCCAAGGGAAGGGTCTTTCAAAAGAGATTCAATAGATTGTATTAGGGATAGCATTGCACTCAAATAAAAGGGGACGTCTGTAAAATGCGATTTTGATCAAGAAGGAATTGAAATCAAGTTCAAATATAGCGATCACACACAAACACAAATATTGAAGAAGATTATGCAAAAAGATGTACACATAAGTCAAAAACTGCATCTACCACATACCATCCTCTGGTATACGTTACTTTAAATTGTATACAAGTAAATTGTTTTAATTATATTGTTTGTACCTTGAATTAGACCTGTCCCGTACAGCTCCATTCTCAAGCTGATGTGTCCATGCCAGGTAACAGGCAGGATACGCACAAAACGGCACCTTAGCGGTGCTGGGAGGGTGTTCCGAATCACTGTGTCTTGATCAGAATTGGCTGTGAAGACCTGTATTACGATGGTAAACATAATGTGCATATTACTTTAATCAGTAAACCTTACATATAATGAAGAGTATGTTATCAGCTTTGTTTCGTTTAAAAAAAAATTGTATAGCCTGTTGAATTATGAACAAAGTTATTTGCATGAGTCAATGTCAATACAGGTCGTAATCGCGAATAATAACCGAACTTTTATTTCAATGAACTTTATCGAAATGATCTCAAAGGTATCCGCAATAAGGACTAATTATAATATTTCACACAAATGCGAGCACTCGGATGGGAAATAGTATTATGTATTCTTCGTAAAAGCATGTTGACTTCCGAATGGAAATTAGAACAAAAACAATATGTTATATGCTTCTTTTATTTTGAAATACAATTACAGCAATCTATGAGAGGTCCACTAGATTTATATAAAAAGGTTTTGTGGATTTTGACGATGTTATTAAATCCCTTTAAACAATGAACGTTCATTTGGAATTAAAATCAGGCAAAACATCAACACAAACATGGATGAACAGTTCTCTTCATCTTTCAGACAATATTATATCCTTTTTCGTTAACAAAGGGCATTATGTATGTACACGCAAATAATTCAGTTTCCAAATATAATTATGTTATATTATATCTATTTCAAATCGAAGTAGCTTATTCATTTTGATAATGTATGATATATCATAACTTACAAAAATAAATAACTACATGAATTTGTATACATTATACACAATGTCCTAAACACTAATGAGACGGAGTTCGGTGGATTAATTGCACCGAAGCCATTGAGAGTCTGACATGAAATCACTACATACTACTTACCACATCTTCTCCATTAGCTATTACTGTGTCAAAGGTCAAACCGTACAAGCTGTAGGTGACCCTGTAGCTCGTCACCCATTGGGAACAGCAATCCTGACGTCCTTGAGTTGCCACGGCAGTGACTAGATACTGAGAGCCGAGATCAACCTGCATATTTAAATATAGAGATATTAAACCAGAAAGAACTAACCGTGACAGAGACAAATATTGGCAGACATTGACTATACAGATGACATTGCCTTAATAGCAACATATCTTCAGAATGCCCAAGACCTGCTTTGTCCTGTAGAGAATATGTTTCAGCAATAGTTTGTCTGTTTCTTAAGCAAAATAATCCGAGTACATGACAGTGAACGAAAAAGCTGGCCACCCTCCAATCATTCCCAGGCAAGGCTCACAAATAAGGACATGATTTTAATGACTTTAACATGTTTAAGTACCGACGGTCTTATGTTGCCGACTCCAAGAAACATTTCATATCACGCAAAGACCGAACATGGAGTGTATGTAATGAAGTGCAAGAAACTAGACAATCTAACATTTTAAGATCTAAGAAAACTTTGTTAGGGACTGTAGATAGTATCCTACTTTATGGATCAGATACATGGACCATAAAGTAGGCACTGCAGGACCGGCTTGATGGGACATATACTTAATTACTCAGAAGGGTTCAACATATTAGTTGCAGGGAACACAGAAAAAAAAACAGAGACAGATGGAAACGATGCATATCTCTACCACCGAATGCTCATGGCTGAATGAGATTTGCAGGTCACTGATTTACGGCCAAAGACCAGGAATATATCTCGGATGTGATTTGCATGAGAATCCCCCATGTCCTAATAGAGCTAGAGGACCAATGCAATATATCATATATATGGACTGCATTGCAAGGGACAACCGGTGGGAAACTGGGGACTTGCAAACATTAATAACGGATACAGATTCATGGCGTTGCATTGAGAACTCAATCTCGGGTACCTTCGTTGAGAAGTAGTAGTAGTAGTAGTAGTAGTAGTAAAATCTTACCAAGATAATGTAGTTATTGTATAGATTATGGTATTATTTCACACATTTAATTCTATATGTAATTTCAGATGAAAATTAAACACAAATTACACAAAAATACAAGTACTTTATTACATACACGTACATGTTTCGTTTTAACATTCATCAGCATATTTACTGCGCATGATGTATAAAGCAAGAAAAAATATGCTATAGACACAGTACTATGTAATTTTATATTCCCATAGGTCACGATTCAAATAGAAGAGTGTATTTACCCCTTGAATAAATCAGTGTTTGCACCCAGCGTTATGCTTTTGAAAGAGTGTCCATTCTTTCAAAAGTGAAACAGCTCTGTATCTAACCTGAATCCATTGATTTGCGTCATTGGTACGGACGCTCCATGCTCCCGTCAAGGCACCGACTCTGACCACATTTAACCGGCCCCGTCTGGCTCCATGATTCGCATCATACTCGCTAGAGGCACTTAGACTCGAATCAGGGATGGCATTGGACTCAAGTCCAAGGGAAGGGTCTTTCAAAAGAGATTCAATAGATTGTATTAGGGATAGCATTGCACTCAAATAAAAGGGGACGTCTGTAAAATGCGATTTTGATCAAGAAGGAATTGAAATCAAGTTCAAATATAGCGATCACACACAAACACAAATATTGAAGAAGATTATGCAAAAAGATGTACACATAAGTCAAAAACTGCATCTACCACATACCATCCTCTGGTATACGTTACTTTAAATTGTATACAAGTAAATTGTTTTAATTATATTGTTTGTACCTTGAATTAGACCTGTCCCGTACAGCTCCATTCTCAAGCTGATGTGTCCATGCCAGGTAACAGGCAGGATACGCACAAAACGGCACCTTAGCGGTGCTGGGAGGGTGTTCCGAATCACTGTGTCTTGATCAGAATTGGCTGTGAAGACCTGTATTACGATGGTAAACATAATGTGCATATTACTTTAATCAGTAAACCTTACATATAATGAAGAGTATGTTATCAGCTTTGTTTCGTTTAAAAAAAAAATTGTATAGCCTGTTGAATTATGAACAAAGTTATTTGCATGAGTCAATGTCAATACAGGTCGTAATCGCGAATAATAACCGAACTTTTATTTCAATGAACTTTATCGAAATGATCTCAATGATATCCGCAATAAGGACTAATTATAATATTTCACACAAATGCGAGCACTCGGATGGGAAATAGTATTATGTATTCTTCGTAAAAGCATGTTGAATTCCGAATGGAAATTAGAACAAAAACAATATGTTATATGCTTCTTTTATTTTGAAATACAATTACAACAATCTATGAGAGGTCCACTAGATTTATATAAAAAGGTTTTGTGGATTTTGACGATGTTATTAAATCCCTTTAAACAATGAACGTTCATTTGGAATTAAAATCAGGCAAAACATCAACACAAACATGGATGAACAGTTCTCTTCATCTTTCAGACAATATTATATCCTTTTTCGTTTACAAAGGGCATTATGTATGTACACGCAAATAATTCAGTTTCCAAATATAATTTTGTTATATTATATCTATTTCAAATCGAAGTAGCTTATTCATTTTGATAATGTATGATATATCATAACTTACACAAATAAATAACTACATGAATTTGTATACATTATACACAATGTCCTAAACACTAATGAGACGGAGTTCGGTGGATTAATTGCACCGAAGCCATTGGGAGTCTGACATGAAATCACTACATACTACTCACCACATCTTCTCCATTAGCTATTACTGTGTCAAAGGTCAAACCGTACAAGCTGTAGGTGACCCTGTAGCTCGTCACCCATTGGGAACAGCAATCCTGACGTCCTTGAGTTGCCACGGCAGTGACTAGATACTGAGAGCCGAGATCAACCTGCATATTTAAATATAGAGATATTAAACCAGAAAGAACTAACCGTGACAGAGACAAATATTGGCAGACATTGACTATACAGATGACATTGCCTTAATTGCAACATATCTTCAGAATGCCCAAGACCTGCTTTGTCCTGTAGAGAATATGTTTCAGCAATAGTTTGTCTGTTTCTCAAGCCAAAGAATCCGAGTACATGACAGTGAACGAAGATGCCGGTCACCCTCCAATCATTTCCAGACAAGGCTCACAAATAAGGACATGATGTAAATGACTTTAACATGTTTAAGTACCGACGGTCTTATGTTGCTGACTCCAAGAAAGATTTCATATCACGCAAAGACCGAACCTGGAGTGTATTTAATGAAGAGCAAGACATTAGGCAACTTGTTTAGGGACTGTAGAGAGTATCCTACTTCGTGGATCAGATACATGGACCATAAAGAAGGCACTGCAGGACCGGCCAAAGAGCAAGTATATATATATCGGATGTGATTAATTTGCATGAGAATTCGATGTCCTAATAGAGCTAGAGGACCAATGCAATATATGGACTGCATTGCAAGGGACAACCGGTGTGAAACTGGGGACTTGCAAACATTAATAACGGATACACATTCATGGCATTGCATTGAGAACTCAATCTCGGGTACCTTCGCTGAAAAGTAGTAGTAGTAGTAGTAAAATTAAACCAAGATAATGTAGTTATTGTATAGATTATGATATTATTCCACACATTTAATAATATATGTAATTGCAGATGAAATTAAACACAAATTACAAAATAATACAAGTACATTATTACATACACGTACAGGTTTCGTTTTAACATTCATCAGAATATTTACTGCAGGGAAAAATATGCTATAGACACACTACGATGTAGTTTTGTTTCCCCATAGGTTAGAAGAGTGTATTTACCCCTTGCATAAATCAGTGTTTGTACCCCGCGTTATGTTCTCGAAAGAGTGTCAAACCTTTCAAAAGTGAAACAGTTCTGTATCTAACCTGAATCCATTGATTTGCGTCATTGGTACGGGCGCTCCATGCTCCCGTCAAGGCACCGACTCTGACCACATTCAACCGGCCCCGTTTGGCTCCGTGATTCGCATCATACTCGCTAGAGGCACTTAGACTCGAATCAGGGATGGCATTGGACTCGAGTCCAAGGGGATGGTCTTTCAAAAGAGATTCAATATATTTTATTAGGGATAGCATTGAACTCAAATTAAAAGGGACGTCTGTAAAATGAGTTTTTGATCAGGAAGGAATTGAAATCAAGTTCAAATATAGGTATGGTATTGGACTCAAGTCCAAGAGGAGCGTCTTCCAAAGACAATTTAATAAATTGCAATATTGGATAGTTTCGTACTCACCTGCTAACATCAAACTATATATTCCAATAGGAGATTACATTGCATTAACATTCAAGTCAAGGGTCACGTATTTCCGAAGAAAATGTAGATTGTATTAAAGATTTGTTTTGTTTTTCCTTCAGATTCCTCGTTGTTTTTAATTTGTGTAAATGATAATTATCGTTATAGTCCGTGGGCCAGAGTCTACCTGTGACCCCCCCCCCCCCCCCCCCCCCCCCTCCCTATGATCCTCCGACTTGGGTGTCATTTTGTCCATTAATATGTCTAATGTTAGAAACAAAATGTTAACAAGAAAAAAAACTCATATACACTATGTTTTTTTACTACTTTTTTGGAGGTATGTAAAAATAGCACTTTTTCATTTTTTGCTGTATTTCTTAGGGTTGGTGAAAATTGAGATTGCGTTAAGTGCTCTCATTTGATAATGGCTAGATCTTTATCAACTAAATTTTGCTGATACATATTTTTCTATATGCCTAAGGCACAGGAAAAGTTTCATGGTCAAAGTTGATTGGCTTCATATAATTATGACGTCATCAAATTTGCATATGAAAAATCATGGGAATTTCCGTAAACAAAACGGTCAAAAAAACAATGTTCATTAGTATAGTTTATTTTTTTTCACCATGAGAATAATGAAAATGAGCTTAAACTTATTATGTCTATTTCTGAAAGTATATTTAAATCAGAAATGCTATTATCCTTTGAATATAATGTACAAAAATGACATTTTTTATTACGTAATCACCATGCGTCATATGCAATTGTAAGGCATATGATGGCCATTTTGTGTAGGGCACAAATAGGTACATATTGCTCCCTCTTTAATTTCTTTATTTTAGAACCAATCACTCTCATATTTGGCTCATATGTAGAACTAGTAGGGCTCGTGAGTTTGCAATAAGTAGAATTTCAAAAGGTCATCAAATGAGGGCGCTATTTAATAAAATTTGATAAAAACATACAAAATCCTATATATTATGATAACATTTTTTTTTTCTTTATCTGTCTGATTTGTATAGACATCTTGACATTTTGTTTGCATTATTATGCAACCTACTTTACCTAGAATGAAATTTAAAATTGTTATGTTTTATCTTGTATATTTTAGGGTCTAAATTAGTTATAACTCAGACTGAAGTGTACCTTAAACGTGGAATGGGGATTACATTGCGCTACATACAAATAATTTTAGATTATTCACTTAGTAACCCTATGTATCTAGTCCTGAGTGATATTTTCGATAGCATGTACTCCAATATCAAGTTAAGACAAAGTGTTTTTGGAAAATTCTGGTCAGAAACTTGTTTTTCAATATTTGAATTATACTTCTGTTTGGCATCACATTTGTTTGTTTCAGAAAAGAGAACAAATGAACATCTCTTGTTTACAGTTCATTATTTGATATACCTACCCTCCAAAAGTTATAGAAACTTCATGTGACAACTAGATGGGTACACATTCATGCCTTTAAATGATTACCATGGTGACAGAAAGTGACGAATGAATTGAATGCAAATTAAAGTTAACGTCCACATTGAAAAATGTTTTAGATCATGAAAAGTTGTCTGGAATTTATAGAGGCACATGCAGGGGAATGTCTGTGTGTGTAGAATTGTTAACTCCTTTTGCAACATTTGCGCTCTTATTTTGTACTAAAATAAACGTACTATGTCTCAATATTCATAATACATTTACATGGGATACTAAATACATTCAGTTAATCACTGACACCTCACAAATGATCTGTTAGCATGAAGGCCTGTGAAAGAATGGTTGTGGCAATAGCTCATGTCAGTTAGATTCCATAGTTCATGCTGTTTGTTTTTCTTTACTTTAAATAAATGGTATAAGCAAATACGGGTGACAAATAGTGTATACCTCGAATTTTATCATGGAACTTAAGCATTACACCGTCTGTCTCATTTACTGTAGTGATCAGATATAATGCCAAAGTATCACTATCTTTATGCCAGGAAATTATCATAAAGAATGATAAAATAATTTAGCATCTGCCTTCTGTGCCACATTTTTAAGCTTTTGAAGCGCTTGATCCTAAACCAGCACCATGCAATCACAAAAGAGCACCCCAATCTTGGACAGGCTGGCTCCTGACCAATGCTCAATCACGAGCTAAGTAATTAATTTGCCACAGTCCATAGAAGATGGCTTAAAACCAACTGCTGTCTACATGTATGCATATGGAACTGTAAGCCACCGACTCATCCTAAACATGTAAATGAGATTACAATTGATTTCACTTAACCAAACTGCTGAAGCATTTTTAATTTATGCTGAAAACCTGTGAATTGTTGTCAAGAGCACAACAAAAAGTAATCTCTGACATTAAGATCACACTCACTACAATCCTGAACAATTTACATGTGTGGACAACTGTTGGGAGGACACTTTCCCTGTCGTGGAACGACATCCATCAGAACATGCCATGCAAGCTCAAAAAAAGACCCATCAGCAACAAAGCGTTACAGACCAGTCTCACTTTCCCACACCTTTAAGCTGTTCGAGCGACTAATTCTGACCCACCCAGGCACCCACCTAAGTGCAGTTGTATAACCATCTCTGATGAAGGAGCAGGCATGATTCCAGCCTAGGAAGTATTGCACAAGACAGCTGCTTAACCTTACCCAACATACAGAAGATGTTTTCCAGTAAATGTCTTAACTGGAGTTGTATTGTAGACCTCTCGTGCAGCTTATGCTACTGTGCACAGAATCTACACAAACTACTGAATGTGAACAACATGCACTTGACCAACATGGTGAAGACCCTGGTTGAAAACAGACGCTTCTTCGTCGAGCTGTCTGGAAAGAAGTGTCGTTGGCGCAGTAAGCATTCTGGCCAAACTCTGTTCAACATCCATGGGCGTAGATCTGTCATTGATACCTATTCATCAGGGGGGGGGGGGGGGGTGGGGTGATACGGAAGTATCTACGCGCCGCCCATGTCAACATCTATGTTAACGATCAACCTATATCTACTCTGAGACCAGGAGTTTCATCTATTAGACGACCTGTGTATCATCACCACCCACAGTCAGTTACACACATGATCGGAAAAACGTGCACGAGTTCGTGCTCGTTAAACGGCCCATACATGACAGTGATGACTTCCCTAAGGCAGAATCCACCTTGTGTGAGGGATTTACCAACCTCTCCTTGTACTACAAAGAGAACCATCTGAAGGCTAATTCAATTAAACTAAATCTCAAATATGCGCCTTTCATCTGAAGAACATGCATGCAAACCAGAAACTGAAGATCACTTGGAATGGAACTAGACGGGGACACTGTGATAGTCCTGTCTACATAGGGGTGACCTTAGATATATCTTTCAAGAGTACAAGGCCTGTATTACCCAGCTCAAAGGAAGGTCAGCTCCACGAATGCCTTTCTTGACAAACTGAACACATCCAATTGGGGTGCAAACCAAACAACAATCAGTTCTGACTCTCTGTACTATGTTGCAGAATATGTCTGCACGGGTGAGGGAAAGCTCAGCACATGCCAAGAACAAAAGTTGCCGTTATATCATGATGTATGAGACGAACGAGAACTGATAACGTATACCTAATCTCTGGCATCGCATCCCAGCTGTAATAAGGAGGGCTGCTGCTAGCCAGGAGGAACGACTGAGACAAACAGAGGTGAAGGACACCCACTCCATGTCTACCCACTGCATCCTCGGCGCTTTAAGTCACGGAAAAGCTTCCTTTCATGATCTGTTGAACCCCTGGATTACAGCGTGTCTTCAAGAAGGCTCACACTCTGGGAAGAGAGGCTGAGCTCTAGGACATATCGGTAGCCTACGCCTATGGTGCCATCAGAGAAACTGTCCACATGATTCAACCATGCACCCTTGGGTGACTTTGCGTAGCCGGAATAGGCTTTGGCAGGCGTGGGAAGATGCAAGCCAACATGTTGAACTGGGGATACATCGAAGGTGCATCAGAATGCGAGTGCGGTCAAGCCCCTCAGATCATTGACCACCTGCTTAGTTGTGATATGGTACATGGAATGTGCACAATCAAAGATCCGACAGAGGCCAACGACGTAGCGTTCAGATTTGCCCGACATTGGCAGAAAGTTGTATGGTGATACGAAATAATGAATGAAACAAGCTCCAAACTGCTATTAAAGGTGGGGGTAATAAACACAAACAACCGATAATCTCCTTTGAAAGCAAACAGTTTATCAATCTGCAGCAGATAATGCCTTCACGGTACAGGAGATATCCTACCACGTAGAAAAGGTAGACTTATCTCCAACACTTGTCTATCGCCAACTATTATCGAGGCAGAGCTCTGAAAAGAAAGCGGCCCTGTATTATTTTGATGAAAATGAGACTTATAGGAGCGGCGATTGGCTTTTTCAAAATGAAAATGGGAACCTTAGGAGCGGCCGGATCGGCTGTAAAAACAGGGGTCTTTGAAGCGACACATACCTGTATTGCAAATACATGAGTACCCCCCCCCCCCCCCCTCCCCCTTCGGGTCATTGATGATGATGGTTGACCAGGGTTTCTTACCGTTTGTTATCGACATGGCCACATTGTTCTTTGTAGCATATTTATGCCATGGATATCTCCTAAAGAAATACATTTAAAAGGAAAGAGTTCGACAGATATGTGTCGTTCATTCCTTCGTTGTTATTTAAGCTTAACAGTGTGTATGCTCTGCCACCGTTTCCCACACAGTGGATAAAACAGCGAATCGATATCAACAATGTTGCCATAGTGGCTTTTCAGGCCGTGATCCTTCCAAATATAGGGTTCTGAGGAAGACCAAATTATATTGAACGGCTACAACTTTATCTTTACCATTCACATGTGTCAATTGCTCTAAATAAACATTGATGTAAAATCCTGCTTGATTAATATGAATAGTATGCTTCATCTTTATTAAAGAAAAAGAGCTGCAGAAGATACAAAACAATTCTGTACACACAGACTGCTCCTGTGCCTATAAGTTTTGTAAACTCTCTGTTTCTCTGGTAACCCCAAACTTATAAACATGAAGTTCCCGTATTATCAAATGTGAACTTTTTTTTTTTATTTTAAGAAAATAATGTTTATCCTTGTTAATGAGACGTAGTATGCTGTTCCCTTTTCTGACCCAAATGGTGGTCCAAGCAAACAAGTAATAGAGTTAACATTTTTCTTTTTAAATCTGACTAGATGTATTTTGTGTTTGTTATGTTTTTATTCGTAAATATATTCAGACAGAAACAACTTATCCAGTGCTAGATTAACAGGCCTGAACAAATGGTACGTAAAAACATCATATCGCAATGTATTTTATTAATTCACTTTGAAGGTCACATTCAGACAGTTTTTGCCTTAATTAGCCCGTAAAAATTAAACAATATATTATAATCGTCCTCGTAAGTATGGACTTGAATACTGATGAAGCAAAATCCATTTGTCAACACAGAACCATCAGTTAGAGACAAAAACTCATAATTTAGGAGGGATAAAATAATGAACTTGTCAACGAGACGTATTTGTTCTCTTCTCTGAAAAGAAAAGGATGCCAAAGTTAATAATACAAAATAAAAAAATAAAAACAGTTTCTGGCAAGACGTCCCCACACATTTTGCCTTAATTTTATATCGTAATAAACATGCTATCGAAAATCTCACTCAGGACTAGATTCAGGTTAGGATTGAATAAATAATCGAAATAGTTAATTGTGTGTAGCGCACTGTATTCCCTGCACTTTTAGGGTATACAATTTAGAGGGAGTTATGCCTTATCTATACGCTAAAAGATATAAGATACAACATAACAGTCTTTAATTTCATTCTAGGAAAAGTAAAGTTGCATAATAATGCAAACAAAATGTCAAGTTGTCTATACAAATCAGGCAGATAGAGAAAAAAAAAAATTTTTATCGGAATTTAAAGGATTTTGTATGTTTTTATCAAATTTTGAGTAAATAGCGCCCTCATATGATGACCTTTTGAAATTCTACTTATTGCAAACAGAAGAGCCCTACTAGTTCTACATATGTGCCAAATATGAGAGTCATTGGTTCTAAAATAAAGAAATTAAAGAGGGAGCAATATGTACCGATTTGTGCCCTACACAAAATGGCCATCATATATGCCTTACAATTGCATATGACGCATGGTGATTACGTAATAAAAAATGTCATTTTTGTACATTATATTCAAAGGATAATAGCATTTTTGATTTAAATATACTTTCAGAAATAGACATAATAAGTTTGGGCTCATTTTCATCATTCTCATGGTGAAAAAAAATAAACTATACTAATGAACATTGTTTTTTTGACCGTTTTGTTTACGGAAATTCCCATGATTTTGCATATGCAAATTTGATGACGTCATAATTATATGAAGCCAATCAACTTTGACCATGAAACTTTTCCTGTGCCTTAGGCATATATAAAAATATGTATCAGCAAAATTTAGTTGATAAAGATCTAGCCATTATCAAATGAGAGCACTTAACGCAATCTCAATTTTCACCAACCCTAAGAAATACAGCAAAAAATGAAAAAGTGCTATTTTTACATACCTCCAAAAAAGTAGTAAAAAAACATAGTGTATATGAGTTTTTTTCTTGTTAACATTTTGTTTCTAACATTAGACATATCAATGGACAAAATGGCACCCAAGTCGGAGGATCATAGAGGGGGTCACAGGTAGACCCCTCTGGCCCACGGACTATTAATGCTTGCCGTGATATTGATTTTATTCTTTATGCAGATGACACATAATGCCCTTAATGGTTATATATTGTTTAAGTCCAATCGTTAAGTGGTTTAAATGCAATAATGTACCATTAAATATGAATAAGACAGATTATATATTTGTCACTAAAAAGTGTAAACGTTACACTAAATATTGATATTCAAGTAATCTCTCCTCTTATTATGAAATGCAAATCTGTTAATGTTTAAAGGTGTAACAATTAATGAGATTCAAACACGCAGCAACCACAATATTATTTCCTTCCAAGATATCATGTCACACACACCGACAGATACTTGCAGAACAGATCGTTCCACCATCCAGCAGTTATTCAGTCAGTGCCCAACACCCTCATTCGCCGAGCCCACCAACTCAGTGATGCCGACCATCTGCGACAGGAAATCCAGCACGTCACCACAGCCCTCACTGCCATCAACATGTACCCAATAAACAAGATCAAGGCCGGGATTCCAGCCAGCAAGTCCGCCGCCAACACCACAACGGAGAGAACCAACCTACGGCTACACCACCGACACGAACAGTTGTTCTACCCTACATCGGACCAGCCTAACACAAGATTCAACGCATCCTTCAGGCAGCAGACATCAAAGTACGACATAGCTCATCCAACAAGCTCCACTTAGTACTCCACACTCACAAGGACATGCATCCACATCACAAGAAAGCAGGAGTATACAAGAATACAGTAAAGTCTACATTGGGGAAACTGGCAGAAATCTGGAAACACGAGTACAGGGACACAAGACCAGCTATAGACTCAGCGATTGTGATAAGTCAGCCATCGTCAAGCAGGTTTATATTCACTTAGTCTAATACCAGTTTGGCTAAGTACCAGTTCGTCTAACTCCACTTCGGCTAAACCCATTTAGTCTACTATCAATTTGGTCTAAGAAGAATTTGGTATAATCATCACTAGGTCTAATGCCCACATAGGCAATTGCCGTTTCGTCTAATGACCAAATTGTCCAATTGTAACTTCGTCTATTTGTTTTTTTTCTACATTTGGTCTATATGTATTTCGTCTAATACCAGTTCGGCGAATTCTCAGTTAGGCTACTCTTCATTTGGTCTATATGTAATTCGTCTAATATCCATTTAGTCTATTACCATTTCGTATAATACTTATAGGTCTGTTTTCCACTTGGTCTACAAGCAATTCGTCTAATAGCCATTTCGTCTAAACACTATTTCGGCTAATGACCATTTAGTCTAATTCTCATTTGGTCTAATGACAAGATGTGGATCGCCCACACTGACCTCTGTGATTGCCCATCGCCTGCATGCCGTATGAAAGAGCTCATAGGGCTGTATATAGCTCTATGGATTGGCCACGGCGGTTTCACTAGACGAAACCTGTGTATAATGACCACCAAAGAGAAAACTAATTGGCCGCTATAAACAGGTGACCTTTATAGACCAGTTTATTAAATAACATAAACACAACAAAAAAAGTAACTCCCCCACTAATCAAAATACCGTAACTTTTTAACAAATAGGGTTTGAGCAACATAACTTGGCAGGAATGTTTCTAAACTTATTGGCTAACGTCTCCGTGAAAATGAACTTGATCCGCCATGCCATGCATGAGTGAGCACACATTAAAGGCAAAATGTCACTTTGCAAAAGTCACAAGAGTCTTAAAGGAACAATTTTGCCTTTGATGTGTGGTCACTCATCCATGACTCGATGGACCAATTTCATTTTCACACAGACGTTAGTAATTAAATGTAGGAACAATCCTGCAGAGTTATTTTGCTCAAAACCTTTTTGTTAAAAAGTTATGTTATTCTGTTTATGAATTCTGTTATTTATAGACCACCAAATTCATCCTTTCCACTATTTATTGAATCATTAACTTGAGTACTTCATAAGGTAAACTTCATATTTTACTGGTGATTTTAACTTAAATGTATTGGACGCTCATTCCTGCATCAAGTTAACGAATTTCTAGATGTTTTTATGTGTAAATCGATGTACCCAGTCATTCATTTTCCAACCCGTGTTTCTGATCATTCTGCTATTTTAATTGATAACATTTTTTACAAATGACTTAATCAATATTTTGTCTGGTATTATTTTAGTTGACGTGAGTGACCATTTCCCTATATATTGTATTCATAATAATTTTGTTAATGATACAAGTAGAATAACAAAGAAACGTGATTTATGTGATAGAAATATAAATATTTTTATTGAGAAATTGAAAAAAGTACCATGGCGCATTAATAATGATGACCCAAATATTAAGTATGATAATTTTTTATATAAATTTATGGAAATATATGATGAATGTTTCCCTCTAAAAATTAAGATTGTTAAATTGCGTAAAGACAAGCCTTGGTTTAATGAAGAGCTCCGTAAATGTGTAAAAAGAGGTATGATTTATATAATTTTTGTATTAAGAATTCAACTGCGAGAACGTATTTATAAAGAATTTCGAATCATGGTGAATAATGAAATTAAGCGTGTACAAAATGCTTATTTTAACAAATTGTTTTCTGATGTTAAACATAATATGAACAAACATGGGATATAATTAATAAAGCATTAGGAAAAACATCAAAATCAAGTATGATCGATTGTATTGAAGTTAACGATCAGAAAATTGCAGATGAATATGATATAGCACAATCGTTTAATCAATATTTTGTAAATATAGGTATATCTCTTTCTAATCAACTTCAAAGTGACAATATTAATGAAAATGATTATGTGCAATACTTGGAAGAAAATCCTCAGACAGCTTTTTTTAAACCGATCACTCCTGGAGAGATTGTAACTATAATTTGTAATTTTCAGAATCGATCAAGTGCGGGTTGTGACAATATTAATCACAAAGGTTATACACATAATTCGTTTTCCATTGTGCAATATATTTTATTCATCTTTGAGCACTGGAATATTTCCTGATAAATCAAAGGTGTCAAAAGTAATGCCAGTTTATAAAAGTGGTCTGAGTTCAAGCCTTAATCATTATAGACCAATTTCTGTGTTACCTGTTTTTTCAAAGATTTTAGAAAAATGTATATATAATCGGCTTTTAAATTTCTTGGAAAAGTGTGATATTCTATCTAACATCCAGTACAGTTTCAGAGCAGGGCACTCCACATCCTCTGCTATAATTGATTTAGTTGCTAAAGTTTGTTCAGCCTTTAATTCAAAAAATGTATTACTTGGTTTGTTCCTTGATTTAAGTAAGGCTTTCGATACTTTAGATCACTCTATTTTGATATACAAGTTACTTAATCATGGTATTCGTGGTGTCCTTTTAAAATTATTTCACAGGTACTTATCAAATCGTAAACAATATGTTGTCATTAATAATCATAAATCTGATATGAGTGCAATTGAATGTGGAGTGCCCCAAGGCTCAATTCTTGGCCCACTTTTATTTCTTGTTTATATGAACGATATATGTAATGTCTCTAATAAGTTGCAGTTTATTTTGTTTGCAGACGATACCAGTGTGTTTATGTCAGGTGACGATATCGATACTTTGATTTTAAATTTAAATTTTGAATTTTATAAAATTAATAAATGGTTAATATTAAATAAATTGGTTCTTAATGTAAGTAAAACTCGTTATATGTTTGTTACTCACAAGAAAATTGATTACGATAATGTTGTCATTTATGAATGATAAGATTATTTAACGTGTTGATTCATTTAAGTTTTTTGGGTGTCTTAATCGATAGCAAGCTTGCTTGGCATGACCACATCGATACTATCTGCAATAAACTTTCTAAATGAATTTGTATTTTAAATCGATTGAAATTTTGTCCACGAAATATTTTATTAATGATTTATAATGCAATTATTTCTCCATACCTCCATTATTGTAATACTACTTCGGCTAACAATTGTAATTATTCAATGATGAGAGTCGTATACAGCCTAGCTTTTGATCCTAGCAGAATCTTCGTCAGGGCACAAATGACAGTTACTACAGAAAAAACACAGAATATATACCAACATAAACACATGTATGGAAGGGGGGCTGGAAAGAGGAAAGGAGGCGGAGACACAAAACAATGAAAGCAACTGTGAGTGGGTGAGTGTCAGGACTGCTTGACCAATCGGGTAAAAACAGGCATGGGTGGGTCCTTAAGTGGCTGCAGTCAAAGAAAATGTGATGAGAGTGTAAGGCTTAGAGAAGAATAGAGGTAGGGAGGATCAAAGAAATAAATCAAGAAATGGAAAGAGACATGTGAACAAAAGACAGTTGATGAGATGTGGGAATGCACTGGGGCATTGAGAGGGGAGGAACAATAGAGGGGATTATGAGTGTGGGGGATGGGAGCGAGAGGATTAGGACAAAGAAAGTGAAGTGAAGTGTGTTGCAGGATCGGATGAATAGGATAGGCGAGATCAAAGGAGAGAGTGGAAAGGATGAGGACCCAGTAGGTGATGATATGTAGGGAAGCAACATAGACAAATGAATGGGACAGGGAGTTTAAAAGAGATAGTGAACAAAAGGAAGCCTAAATAGGTAGGTAATCAGAGGGAAGGTGGAGAGACAAATGAGGGTGGAACAATATGATCAAAATAGAGGTGGAACTATGCATGATGAAAATGTGGATGTATATGAATAAGCCCATGTCTATGGACAGTGTACCTAAAGAGAGAAATTAAATGCAAAAGTATAACATATTAATAAACTAACATGATTATGTGTATGAATGGTGACAGTGTATATAATGTAATCTCAAAGGAAACTAAAATGAATATATGGGGAAAATAAAATGGGAAATAAGAATATGAATAGTATGTGGAACAAAGTGAAGTATCGATATGGGGGGGTGAAAACAAACAAATGGTGGTGCAGACGATGAAGGGGAGATGCAAAGGTTAATCACTGCCTTCTTGGATGTTGAGACCACGGGGATGAATGGTGCAGAGACGTCTTATCCAATACTTCTCTCTGCTGGAGCGGAGTGTGTCCGGGCGGTTACCTAGAGATTCTATTCCCTGTAGAATCATGTCAGAAATGGAGTGATTAGGTAGGTTGAAGTGGTTGCCGACTGGGGCGTCATGTTTGGAGGTGTGGATGGTGGATCTGTGTCCGTAAAAGCGTCTCTTGAGGGTGTTCCTGGTTTCGCCTACGTACTGCATGCCACAGACTCTGCACGTGATAAGATATACAACATTGGTGGTGGTGCATGTGATGTGGCCCTTGGTATGGTGAGAGATGTTGTTGGAGTGGCTGGTGAAGGTTTCATCCTGATGGATGAAACCTCCTGATGTACCTGACAAACAATGCATCTGTCGGCGGTGCACTTAAAGGTGCCTTGCTGTATGGGAGAGGGGTTGTTATTGGGGGTGGGAAGTTCAGCTCGAACAATGTGGTCCTTGAGGTTGCGAGGGCGTCTGTAGGCTAGGATGGGGGCATCAGGGACAGCCTGTTGGAGGCGATCAGAAGTGTGAAGAATGTGGTGATTGTTAGTCAATATGCGACGGAGGGGAGGTAAGTTGGGATAAAAGGTGGTCACTAGGGGTGTGACAACAGTGGTGCTCTGGGTGGGAGTCTTCTTCTTCAGAACCTCGGATCTGGGGAGAGAACGAACTTTGTTAATGGATAGATGAACTGCTTTGGCACTGAGGCCCCTGGCTGTGAGGTGTGTCTTGAGATTTCTGGCATGGAGGGAAAAGTCAGAGTCCTTGGAGCAGATGCGGCGGAGTCGAAGGGCTTGGCTGTAAGCAATACCTGTTTTGCAGTGGCGGGGGTGACAGCTAGATGAATGGAGGTACTGGTGGGTGTCTGTGGGCTTGGTGTAGAGACTGGTGGTGATCTGGCTGTTCTCCTTCTTGATGGTGACATCAAGGAAGTGGGTTTCATCTAGGGAGAAGTCAGAAGTGAACTTTATGGTTCTGTGGAAGGAATTCATGTGGTCAATGAATGTGTGTAGGCATATTCTATTCAATGATGAGATTGTTTCGTTTACAGAAGAAATCCGTAAGACTTGTATATCATGCCCAATACCTTGCCCATACCAAACCAATATGTTGTGATTTGAAATTATTGAATGTATTTGATCTTAATAATTTTAACATTGCTATATTTATGTATTTATGTTTTAAAGATTTGATCCCATGTAGTCTTTCAAATTTGTTTCATCTTAGTTCCGATAAGTATATATGCGAAATCAATTAATTTATAGCTTGCCACGTGTGAATAATAATGTAGCCATGAACTCAATCTTTTTTAAAGGACCAAAAATCTGGAATAAATCACCGATACATGTAAAATTAAGCCCCACTCTATCAGCTTTTAAACGGAGATATAGATTAATCTTGTTACAGTAAATGTGTTTTGTTTTCAGGTCAGGTCATTTTTTATTTTATATTGTGTACGTTTTTTGTTTTTTCTTTTCATGTTGTATATGTCTAAGTTATGTAGGTTAGTCTTAATTCAATTTTATATATTCGGTGGCAGCATTAATAAGGCTATTTTGCTCATTCTAGCTGTCTCCTCATTCTCATAATTGTATTTACCTGTTGTTAAACTTTGTACATTTTGTTGTGATTTGTTAATGTTATTGTTTTTTATGAGATTTGAAATAAATGATCCATTCAATTCAAATCAATTCAATTCAATTTAATCATGCAAGCTTTTGTAATAAACACAACACAAAAGTAAGTCCCCCTAATCAAAATGACGTCACTTTTTTACAAAAATGTTTTGAGCAAAATGACTCGGCAGGATCGTTCCTACACTTTGTGATTAACTTCTGTGTAAAATGAAGTTGGTCCATTGAGTCACGCATGAGAGAGCACACAAAGTGCCAATCTTTCCTTTGATGTGTGCTCACTCATGCATGACTCGATGGACCAATTTCATTTTCACATAGCAGTTAGTCAATAAGTGTAGGAACAATCGTGCGGAGTTATTTTGCTCAAAACATTTTTGTTAAAAAGTTATGTTATTCTAATCAGGAGGAGACTTACTTTTTTGTTGAGTTTATTCCAACAATACTGATCAATTAAACCTTACACTAAAATAAGTCACCCTTAATCAAATAACATAACTTTTTAACGAAAAGGTTTTGAGCAAAATTACTCGGCAGGATTGTTCCTACATTTACTGACTAACTTCTGTGTGAAAATTAATTGGTCCGTCGAGTCATGGATGAGTGACCACACATCAAAGGCAAAATTGTCACTTTTTGACTCTTGTGACTTTTGAAAGTGACATTTTGCCTTTAATGTGTGCTCACTCATGCATGGCATTGCGGATCAAGTTCGTTTTCACGGGGACGTTAGCCAATAAGTTTAGAAACATTCCTGCTAAGTTATGTTGCTCAAACCCTATTTGTTAAAAAGTTACGCTATTTTGATTAGGGGGGGGGGGGGAGTTACTTGTGTTTAGATTACAGTTAAACGTTTGTACGGTCACCACCCAAGGAAAAACAGAATATATGTGGCCGCTATAAACAAGTGAAGTTTATAGACGACTTTCATCAAACAGTGTATAGTGACCACCCGAAAGGAAACAAGGATAGTGGGCGCTATAATCAGGTACCTTTAAAATTACAGGTTCCATAAAATCGTGTATCGTCAAACCTGTGTATAGTGACCATCCAATGCAGTGTGGGCGCTAAAAACAGGTAACCTTTATAGAGAAGGTCATATAATATAGTTAACCTGTGTAATTCCACTTGCAGAAAGAGATATGATCAATTGTAAGTCAGATAACTTGTTCTAAATGCGCAAATCTGATTGGTTGAAGCACACATATTTTCTGAAGTAACAATCGATTGCATCGCATTCTGCAACGGGGCCCATAAATTGAAAGTGAAGATGTGAATTGTGATGAACTAGCTGATCTTTCTTTTAAAAGTATTTTCTTCACCATCACCATCATATCCTCATACTTGGCAAATATTCTGGCTCAATAATCTATTCCGTTTGTATGCATTATACATTACTAAATTTTCTTCTCATGGTTGGGGGGGATGATCAGGGGGTTTAACCCATTGACGATGCGGAGCATCGTCCACGAGCCGCGTAGCGGCGAGGCGATTTTTTTGGCTATTTTGCTAAGGGGGGGGGATTTGACCCAATAACGATGCGGAGCATCGTGCACGAGCCGCGTAGCGGCGAGGCGATTTTTTTTTTTGTGGCTATTTTGCTAAGGGGGGGGGTTGACCCAATGACGATGCGGAGCATCGTCCACGAGCCGCGTAGCGGCGAGGCGATTTTGGGGGGGCTATTTTGCTAAGGGGGTTGACCCAATGACGATGTGGAGCATCGTCCACGAGCCGCGTAGCGGCGAGGCGATTTTTGGGGGGCTATTTTGCTAAGGGGGGGGGGGGGGGGGGTTGACCCAATGACGATACGGATACTGTGTGGGTCTGGACACAATGATGGCGTTTTTCTATGCACATCACATTTTCACTTGGCAGCCCAAGGGGGGGGGGGGGTTTAAACCCCCTAAACCACCCCCCCCCCCCCCCCCATAGATCCGCGCCTGGGGGGTGGGTGTGGGAGGGGGGTGTCCCCCCTCCCACGGTAGGAAGCTTTTGCATTTTGGGGCTTGAAATTGTGCAATCTGGAGCATACCTAAGGCATCAATTTCACGTTTTATAAACTTGTTTCTGAGTTACCGTGTTATAAATTAGATAAACACAATTAATGAAATCAAGTTTGCAGAAAACCAAAGGGCGGATCGCACTTCTTTTGCTTATGGAGGAATGAGTTTTTGTTTTAATATTATTATTAGGGGCACGTGCCGACAGCCCCCCGGTCGCTACGCCACTGATTAGTCTGTAATGTTTAGGCATTCATGTATTATATTGATTAATCTCACTTCAGACAAAATATACAGGCACATATATCATAACACAAACAATAGTACCTAAATATAAAGAAAACGGTGTATATTAGTCCAATTTGGTAGCCTCTTCCATAATTACATGCGCCAGTATAGGCTACTTTTTTTTTTTTTTTTGTTACCCTCCCAAATATTGGGGGGGATGATAATACAGGCCATCCCCCCCCCCACCTCAAATATTGGGGGGGATATATCCCCCCCATCCCCCCCGTGATCGACGCCCCTGCCGCAAGCCACACGTATTATCTACACCACCATGGAAACCGATACTTACAAGCAACATTTAAGATATCCTGTTTTAATGGTTCATTATACCGTTCAAAACATTATTTGCCTATATACATTTTTTTTCAATATTTGCAATGCTTTCTTTTTCAATAGTTGACACATTGTACTGTTATATAGATCAACAATTGTAATTTACATTAATTGTTTTGTTAAAGAAAAGCGATACGATTTTGACAAATTATGGTTATATGACACATTCATCGCCCATATTGTAACGATTGTATATTCTAAAATTGCAGGATATTAGTAATAATAATAATAATAATAATTATTATTATAATAATAAAAATAATAATAATAATAATAATAATAATAATAATAATAATAATAATAATAATAATAATAATAATAATAATAACAATAATAATAATAATGATAATAGTACTACTACCACTAATAATAATAATAATAACGTCTTATTTACCCAGGGCATCCACTTCAGCGGGCCTTGTATAACATAAATGTTACTAGTTCCCTACTCCACTCTATGCATGCCGAGCGCCTCGCTAGAAGGCAGTAGGTACCATTTTTTATAATGGTCTTTGGTATGACCCGGCCAGGGTTTGAACCCACGACCTCCCGTGCATAAGACGGACGCTCTACCATTGTGCCGCATGACCGATATTAATATATAACAAACATCATCTATTATACTGAGCTACCATTTGAAAATGTTATCATCATAATGAAAATGTTTACGTTAAATTTTAATATTTATAGATGTTTATAGATATCCTACAAGTAACTATAATACATTATATCGTTGTAATTCGGTAATTATATATCTTAGATAAGAAACACAGGATCAAAAGTATGGAAGAATATTGATCTTGATAATGCTATTTTTAATTGTAACAATGTTTTAAAAAAGGCAATAAAAACACATTTGATCAATGATATTTATTGTAGAAATAAGTTTGTGCAGACCATTAGTTACGTCGTGCTATTTTGATGAAAAATATCAAAGGGATAGTTGAGTTCTGGTATACAGGGCGCTGCACAGAATATTGTGTTCATGACATAAAAAATTGAGTGTCAAATGTGAAAGAGCAAACAATTGTAATGACAGAAAAAATTATGTGATCAAAATCGGTTCAGAAACGGCTGAAATGTCCATAAGCATAACCATTTGTAATAATTGTTGTGCCTCAGAACTATTCAATAATTTTTAACCAGCCGTTAAAATTAAATAACAAATGTTTCCTCTATTCAAACAAATTACAAGAGAGGTTTTTAAATAGTTGGGTCATTCCATGTCAAATCACCCAATGGATTCCATCACACCCTCTTCAAATGCCTTCAAACTAGATGATTAGGGTAATTGAGTTTTTAAAAGCCAAAATTTCAAATTTTAGCCTGATCTGCCTTACGGATTTAGCGCTACAGGACATTCTTTCTTCCATGTTTGTGGCCAAAATGGGCGTGGCTAGCAAATTTCAAGTGGCCTTGCTCGATTACCACTGGGAAACCTTTGTTGAATGTGGTAACATTTGAAAGAGCATTTAATTATCAATCTAGACATGGTATTATTTGTTATGTAGGGGGGTCTAAAGTGCAATAACTACTTGATGTTAACAATGAACTATGATTTTATCATGTGGATCAAATAGTTTTTGGTCGAAATTTGGTCTAAATTGTACTTCCAGATGTTTTATAAAAAATATGAAAAAATTTGAGATATTTTTTATTTTTATATTTGTTTTCATTTCAATTTTATCTTAAAAAGAATGGTGCATCAGATTCTACACATAGTCCCACGCACAGATTATTTTGTGCACCCTTAACTTTTTGGCTAGAACATTTTAAATATCAATAGAAAAACCTTCCACTGGAGTGACAAAAGACCTTTTGTCTGACTGTGTCACTAAGTAGAGGATTTACATTGCTACTGAAAAGGGTCTGGTGGCACTGGGTTACCACTGAATAAGGTCTTTACAGCGGTTTGAATGAATAGAACTTTGATTGACATAGCATAATGAGTCTCTCTTGGGTCTTAACTTAATTTGATAGAAAGCTGTTTTTTCTTCAAAATTTAAAATAATTTGAGGGGAAATCAGTGAAAATGATTGGGAAATACATGAAATTGTCTCATCAAATTATGACCATGACATTCTACATTTAATGTGCTTCCTATATGTGTAATTTTACTGTCAAAGTATGAAGTCTAATGGCCCAAATAGTCAAATGAGGGGAAGATATCATAAAAGCATTTGAGATATGTGAATTTATATTCCACATACAAAGAATCTTGCTCTACGATTGGTCAAAAGTTAATCACGTGATGAAACAGTTTTTTACACTGTGTACTATCTTGGGTGAAAGTGCGTTGCACTTACTACTATCTTCGTGAAAGTGCGTTGCACTAGCCGTATTCAGACGATGAAAGCCAAGTTCTTAAGAATTGCAATTCTTAAGAATTGCAATTCTTAAGAACTTCAAAATGTGTGTTCAAACGATGCCAATTCTCGAGAGTTGCAATTCTTAAGAATTAAAACCGGAAGTAGCATGCGCGCCTTTCTCATTTGAGGTCACGCGCGCTCACTTGACTTGTTTTCACACCGGAAGCATATCTCGGTCATGAGGTCAACCCAAACCACGAGTCTCGAAGCTGATTGTGTTCAGACGGTAAAAAAAGTAGACTGCGCGCAGTCGCGCGCTTATCGCGCGCTCATTCTGCGCACAATCTTACAAGTATCTTGTGGTTATCTTGTGGTTTGCAAACCACAAGATAACCACGAGATTGCGCATTTTTTGCAGTGTGCGCAATCTCGTGGTTTGGAAACCACAAGATAACCACGAGTTTTGCGTGTTCAAACGAGCGCAAACCACAAGATATTCTTAAGAATTGCAAACCACAAGATAACCACAAGATAACCACGAGATTTGCTTTTATCGTCTGAATGCGGCTAAAGTGTACTATCAAAGACGCTTAATGGAAAGACCGACCACTGGACAATTTTCTTGTACAAAGTGAATGGGCAGCGCGCGATGTCCTCAGTTAATGCGCGCAATTACAGTCCTGACGTCACAATGCAAATTGCACAGGAGGTTCCCCACATATGTATTGTTGCAGTTGTTGTTGTTGCTGCTGTGAATGACTCGGCTATTTTTAGCCTAGCAACAACACTATTTTCGGAAATAAATCAGCTGACTAAGCGCACCGATTTTATAATGCGCACACATACGCAGTTATCATTGGTCAATATTCCACAAAGCAGTATCATGTTGGGAAGAACAAAGTCGATTGGTTTGTTGGTGCGTATATTCCAGACAGTGTGCGTGATAATATGCAAATATCCAAATATGCCATTGCCCGTTTATTGTGCACGTTCGAGATCTGTGAATTTAACAATTCTTTATTTCAAAAATGTGAGTGAAAATCTCTAAAAGCTATCGACTATAATTTTTAAATATTTTTACCTATACAAAGACAATATTGAATTAGAAAAGCAATGTGTCTCCCAGGTGTACCCAACTTGGAGATAAGCTGATGTTCAATCGTCATACTAGCCTGAATTTGCCGAGTTTAAGTAAGTACGTTCTGATCCTTACTTTTGTTTAAATTAATACTAACAAAGGGAACATTTGTTCCAAAAAAGCTATCGACTATAATTTTTAAATGTTTTTTCATTAATTTAAATGAACAAGATTCAGTACTGTAGCCAAACCTCTGGGTGTACCCAACTTTCTCTTTAGCTCGATTTGAATCTTCATTCTGTTTGAAGGGACATCGCTGCGCGGCCGCTAGTGATCTGTCTTGTAAATTCTACAGTCTTTGGTACTATCTTCAATTGTTCGCGCGCAAGTACGCGTGCGCGCATTAGTGCGCAGAAAGGTAGCGCGCTGGTGCGCAACGTTTACGCGCGGCTTAATAGACAATAATATAAGCGTCTTTCACTTTTAATCATAAATCTTGTTTATGTGCAGGATTGACGAAATTGAAATAAAAGACTTGATCAATTGCTGAATATTCCAAACTTTTTAGCCCCATGGTGTTAGTTACAGGTCGTTTGTGATCAAAATAATTGATGTGGAATATAAAGCAAATAATCACCTTTTGGTTTCAGGCGATGGCAAACTATCCCTTCCTCGGCGATCTAAATGTATACGCTATCTTTCCTCAGCTTCGCTTCGGAAAGATAGCTACATCCAGATCGCCTCGGAAGTGATAGTTTGTCCATCACCTTCACCAACGGTAATTATTTGCTTACCAACACATGGATTTGTGTGTGGGACAACATTTAGAAATGTATGAAAAATAAAATTGATGTGAAAAGAATCTCCAATTCTTTTATATATTTTAGATATTATCCAAGGGAACAGTTTAGGATGTACTTCAGCAAAACTATATCTGATCCTCATAGTCAAAGTTCAGTTCAAAGTAAATGTAAAGATGCTATTGCATGTTATACCGCTCCATCGAAAAAATAATTTCTATATCTAGATTTGTGATTAAATACTCTTTCAATTGACACCACTTTAAAACTAATTGGCCTTTTAATAATCGAGAAATAGCCATTTGAAAACAATTAAAATCACTAGTTTTGGAAAAAAAAACACAACACAAGGATGCGCTGTAGCATGAACACCGTCCGGACGCATGGACTTAAACTTGAAAAATGGGATGTGTAAGCCTTAATTACCATTTCTACCAAATTTCACCAAATTTGAAGCGGGTGCGATGAAAAAATCCCGAATTGTTTGGTGATTTGACAGGAAATGACCCAGTTGTTGATTACCTGTCTATCTTATCACTAGTTTAACAAAATATCACATGCACAATGATTTATTTAAAATGGTTGAAACCAGTGATATCTCTTTTTTAATGATAACAGGCTATTACATAGTCGTTTGTAATTTTGTATTCCATTCTAGCATGGTGGAGTTCCTAACTATTAGTTTGTAATGTAGGGGTGCAGGTTTGGTTTACTAAAACTCAGTTTGACCAAAACTGTACTCTCTTTACCAAAACTCAACTATCCCTTTAAATAAATGTATATTTGTATAGGTATAATCATTTCATAAATATGTATAAGGCCATTCAATTTGTCATGTTTATTCTACATTAGTATATTTGAAATAAAACTAAACTCCTTGGTGTGCACGAATACTCATCAAGCCTCTATATGATGTTAACTGTGCGCCCCTTTCCGATGATACTAATAATTTGTTGTGTTTCACTATACAATTTGAATGAAACATATTTCAAAATCTTGCTTTCATTTTCTTTAATCAATGTGTGTGTTTGTTTTGTTTATCTCTATAATGTTTTTGTTTATGTAGATGTGTGATTATGTCATTTTGTCAATTTTTCCCAAGTCAGTGCCTGTTAAATCGCACTTCCTTCCCGTCATAGCATCGAACAACATGCCCATTCTCTCGGCACACGGCTGAGTGCACAATGGCGCGCGGATTGTTCCTTTAAAGGGATCTAGTAACTTTGTTGACATGTGCAAAAAGTGATAAATGGTTGATGCAATGTAAATTGTTGTTATCTCATATGTCAACAGGGTATTGTGTGAAAATTTCAAGTCAAATGGACATTGCATGGCCAAGTAATGAGCGAATATACAAAGTGATAGTCACTAACTCACTGCACTCACTTTGTACACAGTAAGACAAACTCCACCGGAGTTTTTCTTATCTGAATACTTCGATCGTACATTCATTCATTTCATTTCAGGTATATAATACAGACAAACAAATGACATAATCACACATTTACATAAACAGAAACATTATAGAGATAAACAAAACAAACAAACAAATTGATTAAAGAAGATGAAAGCAAGATTTTGAAATATGTTTCATTCAAATTGTATAGTGAAACACAAACAATTATTGGTATCATCGGAAAGGGGCACACAGTTAACATATCTTTGTAACGAAAGGGAAATTTGAAAAACCGAAACCTGTCCCATGATTGTATTGGTAATACAAATACAACAAGGTATGAGGGAAGCGCTAGATTACAATTTTATTTTGAGGATTTGGACAATGTTACTAAGTCCCTTTAACACTTACCCTGTGCGTTGGCCACTGATAGAAGGCATATGATGGCAAACACCAAGTCGAACATCTTCACTCTCTGGTTGCTTCACTGCTCGATCGAGGATGGTTTCACTTTCCTTCCTTCTAGAAATATCGCTGTTCAGAAACTCTCGGCGTATTGTGATTTCTACTCTGAAAACCTGTTATCTTTATTGGATTTTGCCTACCACCGGTCTTTGCCACCAGCTACCAGCGAAAGCACAATGTGACCCTCTTGAAAACTGAAGTGTTTTCGTTAATTATGTTCATAAGTTAGAAGTATTACACATGTCCTTGTCATTTGAACTAAACAGGCCTATAAAGGCTGTGAGACGGCGCCATAGTCCATAAGTGCTTACCTAGGAGATTGTGTACGTGCGTAAACTGGTGTCGCCAACTGTTCCCAGGTTCTTGATTTCCGCTTCGAAATCGCACATTTTAGCAAACGTTAAGTCTTAAATATAGTGCCCTTCTTTTGCAGACATCTTTGTATGAACCACAGTGGTACAATAGGTACATTAATATTGTGAAATTAGTTCGCAGTGATCAAGGTTTAAAATATTCCTAGAAAAAACAATCGTTGACTATAGTTTAATTCTCAACTCCACTTCATTTTTAATCTGAATCTATATATCTATAATGGACTATTTTGATCATTTGTATCATGTTAAAATGCAACTCACACACATAAACATCACACATCTTATTAAATCACTTTGATTGCGCTTGTGTTTTGCACCCGCACCAGCACGTACAGTATACACGCACCCTTTTATTTTATACAATATGTAACAAACATACGTTTGCACTTGCACTGTTGACCCACTCAACACGGTTTTAATTATTTGTATTTTATTTGTATTTATATTTGTTTTTATAATTGAAATTACGCATTTAAGTGACGAGTTAATAATTGTTATTCAACGCCTTTTTGGC